>SNQJ01S0176806.1:0-19903 GCA_010110895.2 Picea sitchensis | reverse complement strand
TAGATAGTTTCCCCTAGAATTCAATTACAGAAGGAACAATTTCCAGAATTTAGTTATATATATATACAAACTTGTTCAAATCCAATTATACATAGATAGTTTCCACTAGAATTCAATTACAGAAGGAACAATTTCCAGAATTTAGTTATCTATTACAAAATTCACACAATTAACAGATTTCATCCATGAAAGATATTTAAATTCAATACAAGCCAATGCATTACATCAGATATATATATAATCATTCAAACAAATAAGGACAAGATTAACATATCTTAACCAATTTACAGGAAGACAAATCGAACAACCACGTTCCTCCCAACCGTAGAACAGGGTAGACAAACCACTTGCCCGATTCACCCCCTAGCCTGACCATGAATCCATGAGGGAAAACTTGGAATTGCGTCTTCAACAATGTCTTCCTCTGTCAGTAGTCTTCTCCTTACCTCACACTCAGAAATTCGTGCTCATAGCAACAAGTAATCAATAGTTATTTTCCCCAACATACGAGGTAGTGTCCTACCTCCTTACATATGCTATATATCAAAACAATATTTTTGCCTAGGTCTTTTGCCTCCCTTGGGAATTTTCACAGCTTTCTAAATTTCTAATTTTCAGGGGCTGCCAATGGCCAAATCTCTTATTTTCCACTTGTAAAAATCATCCCTGATGTAGTTCCAACATGTTCCCCACTCATGGAGTCATGGTCAGTTGAATTTAACATGGTTGTTCCATTTTTCCTCTTGCAATAATTATAAAATATTATGTTTTCATACAAATGTCATAGTCAAATAGTTAGTTGGGTCAAATCAGATTGCTTCCCAACAGTCATAATAATCAATTACAATTTACCAAATTCGAAATTTGGAATTGCCATAAATGGAAAAAAAGAATCCAAATTCAAATTTACCAAAAACGAAATAATTTTCCTAACAATTTTCGAATTCAGAAATAATTTATTTTTGGGGATGTCACATCCTTTCCCCCTTCAATGAAACATTGTCCTCAGTGTTCATTCCTTTCTTGGAACAGGATTGGATGAGATTTCTGCAAATATCCCTCCAACTCCCAAGTGGCCCCCTCAGAACTAAAGTGCTTCCATTACACCTTTACCTGAGCGATGACTCTGTTCCAAAGTGTTATTTCTCTTCGGTCCAGAATGCTTATGGGTTCCTCCTAGAACTTGTCTTCTGGTTCCACCTACACCAAGTTCCAATTGATCATGTGATTAGGGTCATGAACATAACTTTTCAACAAAGAGACATGAAATACATTATGAACTTTTAGATTAGCTGGAAGTGCAAGTTGGTAAGCTATGGGTCCAATTCAAGATAGTATCTCGAAGGGCCCACAAAACTTGGGTGCCAACTTGCCACAATTTTCTAACTTCAATGAACTTTTCTGGGCTTTGACCTTTAAATAAACATGGTCTCCCACTTGAAACTCCAAGTGTCTTCTTTTCTGGTTCGCATAACCTTTTTGTTTGTCATGTGCCTCCTTTAAGTTATGTTTCACCTTTCTTACCATACTTTCCATTTCTTGGAGCATTTCTGGTCCAACCATGAGTCTGTCAACCAGGTCCTCCTAGCTAATTGGTGTTGTACAATACCTCGAAGGGGCTCAATCTAGTCGAAGATTGGTACCCATTGTTATATGCAAATTCTACCAAGTGCAAGTAGTCTTCCCACTTACTCGGTTTTGTTCTTATGTACAGGCAAAGCATATCTTCTACTATTTTATTTGTTTGGTCAATCTCTCCATCCATTTGTGGATGATAACTCGTGCTGAAATTCAAATTAGTATTTACCCCTGCAAACAATTCTTTCCAAAAGGCAGATGTGAATTTTACGTCTCTATCCGAAATGACCATTTTAGGAATACCATGTAGTCTAAAAATTTCTTTCATAAATATTTTAGTGATGTCTATAAATTTAAAAGTAGACTTTACAGGAATAAAGTGTGCAGACTTACTGATTTTATTGATTACAACCATAATAGAATCATTCTGTTTTTGAGTTTTTGGAAAACCTGTAATAAAGTCCAGTGATATGGTCTCCCATTTCCATTATGGTACTGGCAATGGCTGTAATAGGCCGGCTGGATGCTGGTGTCCGGCCTTTACCTGCTAACAATCTTGGCACCTAGCCAAGTATTCTATTTTTTCTCCCTTCATATTAGGCCAATAAAATAATTTCCTAAGTGTTGTTATCATTTTCTAGTATCCTGGATGACCAGAATACAGTTTCTTATGCACTTCATCTAAAACTGTTATCTTTAACTCTATCGAATTTGGTATGTAAAGTCTATTCTTGAATCGTAATAGGCCATTTTTTTCGATACTCAAATCTGGTTTGTCTGAGTTTGTTGTAGTGTTTTGTAATTCTGCCATTATCTTAGTGTAATTTTCGTCGTTAATACTTGTCATCCTTATTCTCTGTTCTAGATCATTTTCTGCCATTGTGACATTTATCTCAAATAAATCGTGGAATCTTCTTCTTAAAGCATATTCTACCTTATTTTCCTTACCGTTGATATGTCTTACCTCAAAGTTGAATTTTCTCAAAAAGGCTAGCCACCTTGCTTTCCTTGCATTAAGATCTAGCTGACTAAACAAATATTTCACACCGCTATTATCTGTCAGTAATAGAAATATTTTGCCCATTATGTAGTGTTGCCACATTTTTAAGGCATATATTACCGCTGATAATTCTAAGTCATGAGTGACGTATTTTCTCTCATTCTCCTTTAATTTTCGGGACTCATAACAAATAACGTGTCCTTCTTGAGTTAGGGATACCACCTAGTCCTTCTTTACTCGCATCAAAATAGACGTTAAAGTCTTTATCTCGGTATGCTACCTTCAAGATGGGTGCAGTTGTAAAAAAATCCTTCAACTTGTTAAAACTGTCTTGACACTTCTATGACCAGTTAAACTTGGTGCCTTTCTTTTGTAATGATGTGATAGGGTAGGCTATTTTGGAAAACCCCTCTATAAATATGTGATAATATCCGGTGATTCCCATGAATGACTGGATATCTGCTACATCCTTAGGTACTGGCCATTCCATGATGGATTTTATTTTCTCATGGCCGACTGCAATGCCTTCTGCAGAAATTACATGTCCTAGGTATTGTATTTTCTTTTGATAAAAATCAAACTTATAAAATTTGGCGTACAGTTTGTGTTTCCTCGAAGTTTGCAGAACTATTCTTAAGTGTTCTTCATGTTCTTATTTTGTTTTAGAATATACTAGAATATCGTCGATAAATACCAGTATGAACTTGTCCAAGTACTGGATGAAAATACTATCCATTAGACTCATAAACTTGGTTGGTGCATTAGTGAGTCCGAAAGGTATGACTACGAATTCGTAATGTCCATACCTTGTTTGAAAATTTGTTTTTCTTATGTCCTCATCTTTTATCCTAACTTGATGATAATCGGATCATAAATCCAACTTTGAAAAGATCTTGGCCCCACCTACTTGATCGAACAGATCATGTATCCTAGGTAAGTGGTACTTGTTCTTAATAGTCATTTTGTTGAATTGTCTATAATCGATACATAGTCTTAGAGTACCTTATTTCTTTTTCACAAAGAGCACTAGTGCTCCCCATGGTGAAACACTCGATCTTATATACTATTTGTCTAATAATTCCTGCAGCTGTATTTTTAATTCTGTCAATTCTGGTAAACTCATTCGATAAGGTGAATTAGAGATAGGGGTTGAACCAGGTAGTAGGTCTATGGAGAAGTCTATTTCCCTTCTAGGGGGTAAATCAGGTATGTCATCAACAAACACATCTCTGAATTCACGTAGGCAAAAAATTATTCCAAGTTGGGCTTATCTTCTTTTTCTAAGAGATTCGTTATTTGGAAGGTGTAAACTTGACAACCCTTTCTCATGCATTTCTTGAATTGCATTGGTGTGACTTGTCTAACTGATACAGGTTTTGGTATACCTTGGGTTGTTCTAGTAGTGTCATAATCATTTTTATAATTAAGTGTCTTTGTATAACAATCTAGATTTGCTTTGTTCTTTTCCAACCAATCCATTCCGATAATCACATCATAAGATCCTAGTGGTAGAATGTTTATATTTGTTCTTATGTTTTTACCATCTAAGATGAACTCAAAATTAGAAATAAAGTCAACTACTTTCCTTTTAGTTCTTTTTGCTAGTTGTACCAACCATGATTTTGCGTGTTTTACTTTTCTAAGTTTATTTGCCTCCACCACACCATGTGTGATATAACTTAACATAGCTTCAGAATCAATTAGAATAGAAATTCGAGTGTTATTTATTTTACCTTTGATTTCCACCATAGAGGATTGGTGGTCATCTTGCCGACCATGCACGACTGCATTTACCTGATGTAGGCTTTTCCCCACATCACCCACCGTCGAGGCTTCCTGCAAATTATGAACAAAAGTTTTGTTTGTTGTATTTAAACATGGACAATTCCTCCTTAGATGAGGTTCTCCATGTTCCCAACACTTCAATGGTTCATGGGGACTGTCCCTAAACTTCCTTGTTCCCATATTTATCGGTTTACCGCTACCTTGCATACTTGGATTATTGGAGTGAGAATCCTTTCTAGGAAATATTTTTGTTGCATTCTGATAAGGAGCTGGATAGTATCCCTTCTTCTACTGGTTCATTCAGTCTTGTTTCCTATCCTTCCAAGCTTTGGGAAACTCTGCCCACTGTTTGTATTGATCATAGCACATTCGTTCTTTCCTGAATAATTCACTCAAGGACATGGGGTTGTCAAACTCAATTATGTCCCTATAAGACTGTGGTAAACAACTTAGGAACCACTAGATTTTTACCTTGTCCTCCCGGATATAAGGTATGAACCTTAGTAATTCTAAGAATTTGTTTATAAGATCCTCCATCGTCATCTGACCAAGTCATAACTCATAAAATTATTTCTTTTTCCTTTCATAGTATCTTTCAGATAGGTATTGTTTCTCGAAATATTTCTTAAAGTTAGACCATTCCATCTATTTCTCTTTTAAGCCCTTAGCCAATTTCAGATCTTGCGAACAAATGCTGGCTTTTCCTTTCAGATTGTAAATGGCTATTCTAACCTTCATATTGTTGGAATAGTTGTATATCTGGAAATATTTTTTGATGTCTAATAACCATGCTTCAACTTCCTCCCCTGTTCTGGATTCTCCATCAAAATTAGTTGGTTTAGTTTTCTTAAATTCTCCTTCAAGGTGGTTTACTTGTTTTTTTTTTCTGTCTACTTTTGTTTTGTCCTCAAATGAAGGTGTACCTTCAGACGAATTGTCCCCTTTTTCTGCTTTAGGCCCAGAATTCTTGGAGGCCCTTTCACTAACCTCTTCTTCATTGTTATCATCCTTTGGTCTTTTCTTTGTCACTATACTGCATAAGAGGACTTCATTTATTTCCTGCTACTCCTGTTGTGCTTTCTTCAGTTTCACATTGACGGCTTTGAAAACCTGCAGCTCAACAATGAGATTCCTCATCATTTCTAGAACTTTAGTAGGTGAGCTTCCGTCACTATTATGTCTCTGATTTTCAGGAAGTCTTTGTTCAAGATTCCCATCAATTCTGATTTCTGCATCATCCTGTGCTTCCACGATTAACACAAAACATAAAAGGATTTTTTGTTTTCAACAATAAAGGTTTATTAGTTTTATACAGACATAATTATATGCTAAGTAAATTAGATGGCCCTGCTCAAGGTCCAAGTTTTGTAGCCTTTTCTCTCATACCATATGTAATGAACCTCAAATTTTCCATAAAAAAAAAAATTGTTTATATAATTACTTGGTAGAAGAAGGGGATCCCTAAGTTATAAAAACTCTGTCATTAGCCTCTGTTATAAAACTTGTTATAAACTCTGTTATAAAGTCCTTAAATTCTACTTACAACAAGATGTTCTAACTATATCATCCTGACTTACCTCAAGTAGAAAGGTTGCAAGGGTAAAGACCCAAGGCTTTAGCAAATCCTCTTTCATCTTCACTCTATTTACCTATATGCATATAGGACTACGTAAATAATGGTTAGTCTCATAAGACGACCACAACTCACCTTTTAACATAATCCCTCCATGTTTGCACACAAGTCCTCCTGATTATTTTAACCCTAGGAGACTTTATTTAGTTTCCATCGATAATATCCATGGGGTCGGGTTTAATACAAGGTACTACCATAACTACTAACTCCTGATCATTTAATGGTTCTTAGAACTAGCAAGATGATTGTAATGGGAGATCTAATCCAATCACCAGTGGAAATTCGATTACGAGGATCGAAATGCTAACTGAAAACTAACATAGGGGTGTGAATGGGATTGAATTTCCTGTCGAGTCATGAAGGTGTCAATTCACGACAATATTTAAGTGGAAGGGATGGTCCACTGTCAGAATAGTTAGGGATTTGTAACCCTCATTAATGGCAGTCATGCGTGTTACAATGCATTTTCCTAGCTCTACACCCAAAGTGCCACACCGACTCTACCATTGTCACATGGCTAACCCATCCTCTACACTCTCCACATTTATTCTAAGATGTCAAGGCACCGCTTAGGGTTTGAGTAGGTTCATAGTTTGTCATTGTGGAGTCCTGCGAAGAGGCTCTGTGTATCAAACTTTTTTGAGGTGAAGACTGTTGCTATGGTGGTTGCTCCGATGTTGTAAGAGACAACGTGGTATGAATCCTTGGTAAGTTCTTCCTTAAACATAATACCATGGTTTCTTAAATAATGTGGTACAATTTTAGGAAATCATTAAGTGCCAATCTTTTCGTTCTGTAATCACCATCATTTTTCCTTCCCGATGAATTCTCCTTTCGTGTAACTTATCTATATTACTTTCAAAGTCATCCCTAACCCTGGAGAAGTGTTTTTCTTTGATTTTGTTGACGTTTCACCTCTGGTTATAGAAAGGAAGTATTAGCTTCATTTAGCTATGTTCAGGATGTAGGTTTTTCTAAACACTTTTTCGTAAGCTGGGGTTTGTAGCCAAATATTCTTGAGTCTGAGGGAAAGTCCTTTCTTTGGGATGGATAAACCTACTGTTTGATTTGTTTTTCTTTGTAACGAACCACCTCGTTACGACAACCATTCTAGTAACAGGTGCAAAATTTTTATTGTTTTTTTTTTTTTTTTACGAACCACCCTGCTACGACAACCATTCTAGTACCGTGCAAAATTTTTATTGTTTTTTTTTTTTTGTGTGCCATAGAAGTTAAAACACCTAACCGCGGTGAATCCCTGGAAAACCGACAAGATGCAACCAAAATGTTCATCACAAGAAGACTAAATGCACAAGATGAGTAACAGGAAACAATATACTTACCATAGGCATAAGGTGCACAACGGAAACATTTAGCGACAAAAGTAAACTCAATTACCAATCAAGTACAACATAAATGAGAAGAACAATTGCACCCCTTAAGGTATTAAAAGTGATGCTGACTCGAATAAATCTAAACCTCAAAGTTCCACATAAATCCAGACTCAACCCTCATTTACTAACTTCGAAAGTAGTTTAATGCATATAACCGCATTCTTAATTTGCATGTCTTATCAATGTCAAGAGACTACACTAACATCACAACAAGATAACCATATCATCTCCCTTCTAATTACAATAACATTGAAATAAATAAAGGTCATAAGCTTCAACTCTAATCTTGCCATCATATTTATAAGGTAAGAGCAACACACTTCCTATTTCAACAATACATTACAACTAGGGAATTTATAAACAATATTCTCAAGTGGACATCTGTATGCCATAACATTTTTCCTTCACTTATAGCAATAAAATTATCATCATATTTGAATATTCAACAACCATCATATTTACAATGACAAGATATAGTAACTACAATATTTAAAATGACCTTATTTTAATAACAAGATATTTTAACAAGGGCCCTATATGAGGATAATTAAAATGTCACATCTAAAAATAACAACATTAAAAGGAAAAAGTAACTTCATACTAAATAACATCAAGTATACCAATAACTGACAATACCATCACATAAAAGAAAGGTAATATGTAAAATAACCATATTAAAATGTTAATAATTAAGAGGACAATAGTTGGGATTGAAAACCTATCACCATTACAAATGACAATGATCATGACAACCATTAATTAAATATGTCAACAAATATACTGCAATGTCCTCCTCCAAGAGTTTGCCAGAACATTATCCTAACCCTACCCATAACATCACCCTTCATAATGCTATAATAATATGATATAATTTTATCCCTAACTAGTTTATTCATTACACTAGCTCCACCTTATTACAGTAACTTCATTATGATGATCTTTTCTTAACTTTTCGCATGTAAACGTTCTTGCATGATAAGAGACTTAATAGCAATACTTGAAGACTTGATTATAAACCAATGTTATTTAGTGTAACTTTAGAATTAATAGTTGGCTGACAGTAACTTGTTACTGTTCGAGAGATCTGGTATCCCAGTGATGGAAAATAAACCAATCTGCATAAAAAGAGGCTTAATAGCCATACTGGAGGACTTGATTATAAAACCAGGTTATATAGTGTAGCTTTAAAATTAAAAAGTGGCTGACAGTAACTCATTATTATTCATGAGATATGGTATTCCAGAGGTTGAAAAATAACCAAATGGAAATTAATTAATTAATTTTTACAAACCAACGCAACTAAATAGATTAAGTAACTAAACAACAAAGCAGAATTGTCAAAGTGGAAGCTCGCATCAGCCATGGATAGTGACAAGAATTAACCGCTTTCACCACATTCATAACTATCTATCTTGGTTATCAGAAGATGATGGACGATGAACTCCGAAGATACAGATGGTTTGGCAAGAGCTGCACGAAGGGCGAGTTTTAATTTGAATGCCGGTGGATTAGTATGAATACCGGGTAGATGCGGAAGGCATGTACCGTGACAAAGAGAGCTTAATTTAAAACGGCGACCAAATCGGCAGACATTAAAAGGAACGCATTAAAACGCCGGATTAAAATATGATCATGCCCGAACTGGGAGTAACGGTAATCTCTAAAACGGGAAAAATCCAAAATGGAGGGGAATGTAGGTCATTAACCAATTACACACAAAATGTAAAACGTTAGCAGGAAAAAAATGAACTATAATTTCGCTTTACCATTTAGTACAGCGAGTATTATCAACTGACCAACTGTGAAGGAAGGTTCAGTATAATTTCTATCGTTGATTAATTTACCCTTCCATAAACAATTTTTCCCACCGTGACAAATTAAAATTCCTAAACACCCATGCGAATCATTGATGCTAAATACATTAACAACAAACCGTACATCACTAAGGCCCAAAACACAGTATAAAAACACACACGGGGGTCTGCGCATTGAATGCGCAGGTATATTTTAGCAACATAGAGGTGAAATAAAGGTTTAATGCAAGGATAGGATGCAGGGATCTGAGAACCCACACACCAGAGCTACAATGCAGCGAAATCTGCAGCAAGGGAGAAAAACGAAATGCCATTGCTTGTACAGGAATGAACGAGTGGATAAGGAGAAACGAATGCCCAACAAATGCCAACAGTGGTAAAAACGCCAATACTACAGTGCAAAACGCATAAGATGACAAGGGAAGAAAGCCTATTCTAAAGTTTCCAAAACGCCCCAACACAAGAATTTCCCACTATAAAAACTAAAATGCCCATACAAGAATACAATGCCCATAAGAGACAATGTTCAAATACAAATGATCGTAACAACATCAACTCTAGCAATTTCCAAAAGACAAGTGATAACAATACAGACAACATCCAGAATGCAAATGGTAGTAATTACAGACAATTTCCAGATTACTATAATATCAATATCATAAATTCAGAACATCTTGATAAACCACTCCTTCTACCATACGGATGAAAAGCATACCTATGCCTGATCGCCCCTCCCTTCGAATTGACATCCAGGTTTCTCGGCCACCCGCCTCTCTCCATACTCTCGCCGTTTCTAATTATAGAGGACTCACCCATCTCCCACCAGTTAGGGCAATGCCCCCCTTGGCCCCCGAGCCACAAAGGCTGAAGAACCAAAGATAGACTAGCTCCTCAACTTCATACCTACGTGAGCTAACACTCCAACAAAGCCGAGATAAACCCACACAAGCAACCCTCATTGTTTACTGGGAACTCAAGAAATAACGTTACGCTAGCCGTCTCCTTCTTCCTTTTCCCTTCTTTTTATAGAATTTGAAACCCACCTACTTTCTTAACCATTAATTAATGGTTTTAATGACTAACCAAACATTCGCCATCCAAGTGTCGAATTTATCCCTATGTCTCCAAAATTAATTTCTTTTAATTACAAAGATTCACCCCCTCACCCCCCAAAAACGCTTCCCCACTTGCTCCTTAATTTACTCCCACTGGTTCTTAATTTACTCCCATTTACCCTTAATTTACTCCTTTAATTCTACTCCCTAATTTACTCCTCACTTCTAGTCCCTTTAATTCTATTATTTAATTCTCTTGTTATTTCTTTTATTTTGAACCCAAAAGATAAAATGTAATCTTAATCCTTTCAATACATTTTTAAATTCCTAGCTTTATAATTCCCACACTTTAATAAATTTATTCTTCTTTATCATCAAAAGCCATGGGTTTCACTTAATTTAATTCCCAATATTTCACTCCCTACTTTAAGAAGACTTTTAATTAACACCTAGGAGGCTCTTAGTTTCCCAGGTTTATTTTTGCAGAATCTTTCTTTAGGGCTTGTCAAATTTAATCCGAGATGTTTTTCTTAATTTAGGCTCTTTGATTCAACAGTATTAAAATTTAATTAGGGAGCTTGCCTTTGCTAATTTTATCAGCGGCGTCTTAGGGTCATCTAGGTTGTCTCATCATCATCATCCATGTAGTGCAGCTGTGACGCATTTACTGGGTTCTTCCAAGCGGTGCTACTCGCCTGCTTGAAAGCTTCCATTGCGCTGATGTGTCTTCGTGATGCACCAGTGCTCCATGGGTGCCACTGGCCGACTTGTATTTCGGCGTAGTGCCGCTCAGATGTTCATGTGCTCCAAGGGTGCCACTTGCTGACGGCATTTCTGTGCGACGTGTTCTTCTGTGATGCACCACGGCTCCATGGTTACCTCACGACTTGGATTCGGATTGGTAGACTTATAACCCTCGAGTCACCACTCCGTGAACTGTGGGAGTATTCTCATAGCTCAAGGAATAAGTCCTCAGCCTTTATTGTGTGTGCCCTTTAGAATCATCGGGAGCAACTGTCACAGTCATTCGCAGTCAGGATCCTCTCAATCCAGGTAATCGCTAATCCCATGCCTGAGCTACTTCCGGAGTGCTGGGTAGGGTCAAGTGTGGCCGCTATCCACAATTCTCCTCATCTCTCGAACTGCGGTAGGCCCCCTTTACCCTATAATATGCGAGTCCGCCTTGCTTTATCGCCACCGCATCATCAACCATCATGATCATGTCAACAAATATATCGTGAAAATCAATAGCATATCATCAAACAAAACAACATCAATCGTGAATGAAACAACCCAATATACCTACCCCTCGACTAACCGAGTCCAAGGGGTTCCACTGGTGCCTTCGCATCCTCAAGGTCCCAAACCTGCACACTCAATAAACCGAGTCAAAGACCTCGCCTTACATCAAGGTAGTAAAACATTCCGCCATATAACTTTAATGCATCATAATGAAGGAAAAAGTTTTATCATCATAAAATCCGTATCACTTCACAGCTAGTGTCCCTTAAAGAATAAAGTTTGCAGTGCACCAGAGCTGAGATGTTACATACACCCACCTTTTGGTCTAAACCTCATTCGGGTTTCTAAGTATAAATGCCTAAATAAAGGTACCATAATATCATAAATACCACAAGATCATAAGTCTATCTTTATCAAACAAAATGGAAACTGCTGGCGCACATCACATGCGTCCTCCCACGTCGCCGAGAGCGGACTATAACCGTCCACTGACCTGACTGACGCAATTGCTCGACATTGTAATCACGCATCGCGCCATCTAAATGTATCGCCTACCGTGAGTGCTACTCTCATCTGATACCTCTAAGGAACTCATGTCAATCACATGCAGAGGATCACTAATATAATGTCTCAAAACGTATACATGAAAAACATCGCATACCAAAGAATCATGCAAGGTTAGTCGATAGGCCACGAGCCCTTTCTCTCCACAATCTCAAAGGTCCTACCTAACCTAGGAGAGAGTTTAGCTCCTTTTCCAAACTTGATCAACCTCTTACGCGCTTAGCTCGAAGAAGACTTCTCGAATGCCGACCTCAGAATCACTACCGATCAAGTACATCTAAGATAACTCTCATTTATTCTCGCTTTTATCCTTCCTTTGTCTTATGGTTTGCATTTGCTCTTTCCTTTCTTGGATCGCTTCTAGTCCAACCAAGACCCTATCCTCAATGCAATCCCAACCTTTGCAGGTTCCATTATGGTCGCTTCCATATAGAAACTCAAAAGGTTTTATCTTAATGGTTCTTCGTAACTGTTGTTGTAAGTTAACTCTACTAGAGGCAAGAATTCCTCCCAACGTTTTTTGTTGGTCCATCACGCATATGCGCAACATGTCTTCTCCAAGGGTTTGTCTATTCATTTTGTCTATCCGGCCGTAGCCTTCGGGTGATACGCAGATTAAAGTTTAGTTGAGTTCCTAAGGCCTCTGGAAACTCATCCAAAATCATCAAATAAACATCGATCCTCAATCTGATATAATCCTCTTAGGGCACGCGGCGTAACCTCGACAATCCACCGAGAAAATTTTCACTATGTCAAAAGCCTAATACGTCAGACGACTTTAATAAAGTGAGCACTCTTTTTTCTATGTCAAGTAATACAAAATCGAAATCAGCGTCTCCTCACGCCGGGCAAAAATCCTACAACAAAATCCATCGAATGACTTCCCATTTCTCGATTCTAATGGTATGGGTTGTAGTAACTCGTTTCGTACCATGTTCACCCACCGGCCGACACCTCGAGACATCTAGCCACAAAGTTTTACTATGTCGGCCTTCATTCTTCTTCCAAAAGAACAAGGGCTTAAGGTCCGCCTTCATCTTCGTGAATTCCGTGAGCTATGTAAATTGCTCTATGAGCTTTGCTCATGATCAACATCCTCAAATCGCCATTTACAGACATAAATCCGACTTCTAAACTTTAATAAACCATCGCTATCAAATAATATCCCTCAAATCAGGGTACCATCATAGTGTTTCGTCCAATAAAATCCTCAACTTCCCTGTACCAACCATTCACGCCAGAAGTGAGAATCTTCAATATAGATTTTGAAGAGGGAACACCGAAAATATGCGCGGCCTCCACTCAAAGCATCCGCCACTCGGTTCAATGTTCCCTTTATTTAAGTAATCTTGAAATCATACTTTCTAAGCAATTAATACCAATGTTGTTGTTGCGTGTTCAGGTCGCTTTGTGTTAAAATGTGTTGCAGTACACAATGATCAATTCTTAATTCAAATTTTCATCCAACAAGAGTAAGCAGCTCCATACCTTTAAGGCATATATGATGGCTAATAACTCCAACAAATCAGTGTCACAGAAGTTTCTCATGTCTTCTTAGCTTCCTCGAACAGTAAGCAATCACTCGTCCGTCATACATCAAGACTCCACCTAAACCTTCCTTCGACGCCAATGCATACCAAGAAGTCAAAATCCATGTCAGGGACCTTTAGTAGATCTAAGGCCGTTGTCAACTTTAAGCCTTCGAACAAGCCTTCCGCGACATTTCTCAAATTCAATACCAAACTTTTGTTTTTCCAACCTCCGATCTAGACTCTTTACTTTCTCAAAAATCCCTCAACAAACCGCCGATAGTATCCGCTAAACCCATAAAACTACGCACTTCGGTGACATTCATAGGCGCAGGCCATTCCATAATAGTATCGACCTTTGATGGATTCCATGGTGATACCTTCGCCGGAGGTGACATGTCCTAAGTAGTGAATCATTGATTGATAAAAAGAGCATTTTGGATAGCTTCATATAATTTTGTGTTCTCGTAAAACATTAGAAAATTGCCGCTAGTGTTCGCTATGTTCTCCGCCGTCCAAGAGTAGATCAAAATATCATCAATGAATACTTGGACGAATTTCTCCTAGCATCATTTAACACCCCTGCTTCATCAAACCTATAATACCCTCATGCTAATAACCAAAAGGTAAATCAGAACTCATAATGGTTCAAACTTTATCTTAAAGCGTCTTTAGGACGCTATCCTCCTTGATTCAATCGTGGTACCCTGAACGCAAATCGATCTTAGAGAACATCGCCGCACCCCGTTTGGACGGTGCGATTGTCAATTTTGGTAAGGGGTATCGATTCTGATCGAAGCCTTGTTTAGTTGGACGATAGTCGGCCAGTCGCAAAAGCCTCCATGATCCGGGTTCTTCTTAGAATTAAAATAATGGTGCACTCTACTCTGGGTGACACACTAGATCGACGCCCTGTGTCCAATAACTCTTCAGCTTGTATTTTTAACTTCTTGCAACTCAAGGTCGACATATCGACATGCCCGCTATTGGTTCAGCCTGCCAAAGTCTATAGTAACTCACCTTCTTTTCTCGGTGGCATCCTTAAAAGTAACTTCCTCTAGAAATACGCCCGCGAAACTCTTCACCACCTAGTGTTCGACCTTCTTTTTCATTTAGCTTAAGCGATCGCGATAAATCTTGCACCCTCGCTAAGATACTCTTCCGGGTAATCAGAAGTGAAGAGACGAACCTCGCAGGATACCCCGTTCCCGTCTCGCTTCATTTCGCTGTCCCTCGTTTTTCATCATCGACTAAGCTCACCGTTTCGTCTTACAGCTGAGTATCGCCTCTTTATTCCAACCAATCCATGCCGCATCACCATGTCATAAGATCCTAAGATCAACACATAAATATCTACCTTTTTCACAAAGTATCCCAAGTTAAGTCTATTGTCTGTAACCTTTCATACAACCTTTTGTTTGGCTCCCAAGGCCATCTCCACGAAGCTAAACTTCGCCCTGGCTCAACCGCCACCTTTAACTTTTTAGCTACGGCACTGTAATGAAACTCTCGCGAGCTCCCGGTCTATCAAAATACTAAGGGTTCCAGGCTGCTGATGTTCGCTGCCTCGAAAGCACCGTCGACCGGTACCGCTGTTGTCTTCACCGCTGTAAGAACTGATGGGTCTTTGCCCATATCTCTCCTTCATCAGAAGCTGTCCACCAATCCGCATACCGTCCTCTCCACAGACACCGCGACTGCATTGTGATCCCCACATCGCCCAACACCTCTTCTTCACCCAAGAGTCCCGTGCCCGGCAGAAGATGATCGCGACACCAAACCCCCTGGCTCCATTCGCTGGAATGTCTAAATCGCCACGGCTGGCGGGCGGTGACGCCAGCCGCTAAGCCGCGGGTCCTCTCAGAAGGTGTCCACCGCCGAGGTGGCATGGAACATGGTGTAGTGAAAGTTTATCCCCTCTAGAAACCACGATACCCCGGGGCAGGCGCTCACGGTGTCTCACGCGAATGCACTGTGATGAACCTACCCTACAAGTCCACCGAGTCCCGGGTTCCACACCCACCGATAGCTTCCTCCTTCAAGGCGGGTTTTGTAAATGGCTGCGGTAAGGTTTGAGGCATCGTAATCCTAAACTTGCACGCTAGGCCGCCGTTAAAGGCCAAACACAAACCTCTTGACCTTGAGCTTCTCTGTGTTAAGGTGTGGATCATACCGGAGCATCTCCATAAACGTGCCTCGTACTTGGGAACTGTACGACCACCTTGTTGTAATGAGTTGAACTCATTGAGCTAACGCCAATGAATTCTTTAGAAAGATACCTCTCCTAGAACAGTTCCTCAAACAATTCTCATGACACGTCTTCAACGGCTATGTTCAAATTTCAGCGATAGGAGTGTCTTCCAATTACAGAATAGCCCCTTTAGTCGAACACATGACCTTCATGTTGGAGGTATAACGGGGCGCGGCACACGCCATATTCTCCAACTATTCTCACGTACCGCATCGGCCCGGGGCAATCAAAAGAATCCCGCGAAATTTCACCTTCGAAGTTCACTTCGTGAATGCTACCAAAGAACGACTAGTGCGGCGGTGGAACTCCTCTCACGCAAGCCGTAAATTTAGCCTCCTCTCTATCCATCTCCACGACAATTACGCGCTCGAAAGATCTCATCATCACTACAACATTGGCAACTCTATCCGCTTCTCCCTACCAAGGACTCATAAGACTCCCCGGGTTAGACTTCTCATGCATTGATGCCGAGGCATCACGCCTCCCTAGCACCCTGCTTTCCTTCGTCGCTTCTCCGCCAGATCCTTCAACCATGATTACCTAATAACACAATCAACCATCAACAATGTATCAATCAATTACACCTAATAACTTTAAACCAGAGGAATCGCTGTCGCTGGTCGCACTGCCTCGATACCATATAACGCAACTTTCACCCTCGTTAATTTACAAATCCATTCTAGTAACAGTGCAAAATTTTTATTGCTTTTTTTTTTTTTCAGGCGCGATGTAGAAGTAAATAACACACCTAACTGTGTGACGTCCTGGACAACCGACAAGACGCAACCAAAATGTTCATCACAAGAAGACTAAAGGCACGCATTTGAAAGTAACTCCAAACAATATACTCTACCATAGGCATATGCAACGTTAAACATTTAGCTTAATAAAAGTAAAACCGGGACTCACAATCAAGTACAACATAAATGAGGAGAACACTGCTCTTACTAAGGCTATGGATAAGGACTCTGACAACGAAACTTAGGTTCAACATAAATCAAGACTCAACAACCCTCAATTTACTAACTCGAAAGTAGTTTAATGCATATAAATCCGGGCATTCCACTGATTATGTCTTATCAATGTCAAGAGACTACACTAATATCACAACAAGATAACCATATCATCTCCCTTCTAAATACAACAACATTGAAATAAATAAAGGTCATACTTTTCAACTCTAATCTTGCCATCATATTTATAAGGTAAGAGCAACACAATTTCCTATTTCAACAATACATTGCAACTAGGAAATTTATAAACAATATTTCCGTTGCATTAGTATGCCATAACATTTTTCCTTACTTATAGCAATAAAATTATCATCATATTTGAATATTCAATAACCATCATATTTACAATGACAAGATATAGCAACTACAATATTTAAAATGACCTTATTTAATAACAATATTTTAACAAGGGCCCTATATGAGGATAATTAAAATGTCACATCTAAAAATAACAACATTAAAAGGAAAAAGTAACTTCATACTAAATAACATCAAGTATACCACTAATAGACAATACCATCACATAAAAGAAAGGCAATATGTAAAATAACCATATTAAAATGTTAATAATTAAGAGGACAATAGTTGGGATTGACAACCTATCACCATTACAAATGACAATGATCATGACAACCATTAATTAAATATGTCAACAAATATACTGCAATGTCCTCCTCCAAGAGTTTGCCAGAACATTATCCTAACCCTACCCATAACATCACCCTTCATAATGCTATAATAATATGATATAATTTTATCCCTAACTAGTTTATTCATTACACTAGCTCCACCTTATTACAATAACTTCATTACGATGATCTTTTCTTAACTTTTCGCATGTAAACGTTCTTGCATGATAAGAGACTTAATAGCAATACTTGAAGACTTGATTATAAACCAATGTTATTTAGTGTAACTTTAGCATTAATAGTTGGCTGACAGTAACTTGTTACTGTTCGAGAGATCTGGTATCCCAGAGGTGGAAAATAAACCAATCTGCATAAAAAGAGGCTTAATAGCCATACTGGAGGACTTGATTATAAAACCAAGTTATATAGTGTAGATTTAAAATTAAAAAGTGGCTGACAGTAACTCGTTATTATTCATGAGATCTGGTATTCCAGAGGTTGAAAATAACCAATCGAAATTAATTAATTAATTTTTAACGAACCAACAGTAACTAAACAGATTAATTAACGAAACAACAGTAACTAACAGTGGAAGTCACAGACTCACAGTGGATAGTGACAGTAATTAACCTCTTCACCATACATTCATAATGAATATATCTCGTTGCTGTAAAGATGATGGACGATGAACTCTGGGAGATACAGATGTCTTGGCATAGCGTGCATGCAAAGGGTGAGCAGAATGAATGCCATGGGATTAGCATGAATACTGTGGGTAGATGGAAGGGCACGCACCAGACAAAGAGGGCAACGAAAATGCATACCAAATCGCAGATTATTAAAAAGGAACGTAGATTAAAATGTGAATTAAAAATACGCAGATCATGCCCGATCTGGGGAGTAACGCAGACCCCCAAATGCATGGGCAAAAGCCAAAATGGAGGGGAATGCAGGTCATTAACCAATTACACACAGGTCAAAACACCCAAGGTTAGAAGGGGCAAAAATGAACTATAATCATTTCGTATACCATGAGTACAGTTACAGTTATCAACTCGACCAACCAGGAAGGGAGTGATTCACATAATTTACTGTTGATTAATTTACCCAAAACGCCCCATAAACAATTTGCCCACTGCATAAATTAAAAACGCCCAAAACGCCCACAGTAATCAATAGAGCGCCCAAATACACAACAGCAAACCGCGCACATCACTAAGGCCCAAAACACAGTATAAAAACACACACGGGGGTCTGCGCATTGAATGCGCAGGTATATTTTAGCAACGCAGAGGTGAAATAAAGGTTTAATGCAAGGATAGGATGCAGGGATCTGAGAACCCACACACCAGAGCTACCATGCAGTGAAATCTACAGCAAGGGAGAAAAACGAAATGCCAGTGCTTGTACAGGAATGAACGAGTGGATAAGGAGAAACGAATGCCCAACAAATGCCAACAGTGGTAAAAACGCCAATACTACAGTGCAAAACGCATAAGATGGCAAGGGCAGAACGCCTATTCTACAGTTGCCAAAACGCCCCAACACAAGAATTTCCCACTATAAAAACCGATATACCCATACAAGAATACAATGCCCATAAGAGACAATGTTCAAATACAAATGATCGTAACAACATCAATTCCAACAAATTCCAGGAGACAAGAGATAACATTACAACAATATTCAGAATGCAAATGGTAGTAATTACAGACAATTTCTTGAATATTATAGTATCAATATCAGAAATTCAGAACATCATGATAAACCACTCCTTCTACCATACAGATGAAAAGCGTACCTGTGCCTGATCGCCCCTCCCTTCGGATTGACGTCCCGCGCTTCAAGCCGCGTCCCTCTCTCCATACTCCTCTCGCTCGCCGACCGTAGAGGACTCACCGGTACCTCCCGGCCAAACGCTAGGGGTACTCTGCTTCCCCCTTAGCCCCCTGAGCCGCAAAGGGGCCACACAAGAACCAGAGATAGACTAGCGTCTCAGCTCGCCTCCACGGCTGAGCTACCACTCCAACACAGCTGAAANTACCTCCCGGCCAAACGCTAGGGGTACTCTGCTTCCCCCTTAGCCCCCTGAGCCGCAAAGGGGCCACACAAGAACCAGAGATAGACTAGCGTCTCAGCTCGCCTCCACGGCTGAGCTACCACTCCAACACAGCTGAGATAAATCCAACTCCACACAAGCAACCCGTCAAGCCACAGCTCGGCAGCGTAACGTTACGCTAACCATCCTCCTTCTTCCTTCTTTTCCCCTTCTTTTTATAGAATTTGAAACCCACCTACTTTCTTAAATCATTAATTAATTAATTTTTAATGACTAACGTCAAAACATTCTCTGTCGTCCAAGTGTCGCTCATCCCTATGGTTCTCCAAAAATTAATTTCTTTTTAATTATTAAAAG
>SNQJ01S0176805.1:10340-22279 GCA_010110895.2 Picea sitchensis | reverse complement strand
AAATGGATTAGTTTGCAACACATAGAATAAGGGATTACTTATGCAAAATACACATAGACAACAACATAATCAATGAACATAAGCACATAGACACGAAAATTGATAAAGGAGTTCACCCCTCTCTTGGGCTACATCTCCTGATCCAACTTCCAATGGATCATTATTATTAATTGATCAAAAGTGCTCAAAAACATGTCTTACAATGCTCAAACTAACAAACCGATTGCTCCAATGGCTTCAGAGCGTCCAAAAACCCCTGTCTGGGCTCTTTTGGCATCTCAATCGGTCGAAAAACAAAGAAGTTAGGCCTCCTGGAAGTCTCCCCCTTCAAGCTTGCTGTCTCTGCATCTACAAATTGCACCCTTGTCAATTGAACCTGGCACACACGCAATAAATGGCGTGAAAACCCAACACCAGGCGCAACCGTGCCAATGGTGCAAACCGTGTTAAGGGCGCACCAACCCCTAACCGCCTAGCACCGGGGCGTATGAGGGTCATGTGACCACGCGCGTTGGCAAAAAGGGCTTAAAAAACTTAACCGTTTAACTTCCGCGCTCCCGGTTGGTCACATGGCACAATACAAAGGACCAAGGGCTATGTTTAAAACCCCGCGCGCCAACCATTACAACCACAATGTAACCGCTCACATACACATAGACTCCGTTACAACCGCACACATATATATACAGTGGCCACATGAAACAACTATACAACCACGGGCCGGGGCTAAGCCCCGACCTGACCCCACCCATATACAAACATATGTGAATTGAAATACATTAAAGCACACATATATAATAAGAAACATGCAGCGGTACAGTGGTCAGGCGGATGTTGTGAAGACTTTACATGGTGGGGAGGTCCGGGGGTCGAACCCCACGGACTCCAAAATATTTTGATTACAACAACCAATATAAAGGTGCCATGTGGCAACCCTTGACAGGGCCACGTGGCATCAAACCACCAACCATATGATGACATGTGTCGAAACATCATTCGACCTCAACTGCCAACCAAACTTTGCCACGTCATCAGATGCCATGTCATCGTACGGTCTATACGGCCCTGCCACGTCAGCCTGTACGGACTGTACGACCTGTACAGTCAGCATCATTTTTTTGCCTGTTTGACTTTATGAACAGATTGCAATATCTCTCTCTCCCGACATCTGTTTGAGACGAAACGAGTTGCGTTGGGTTCACAACGACGAGGCCTACGCTCTCGTCCGGTTTGAAGCGATTCCGAGTACTTTGAATTTTTGAGCAAAATTTGATCCGCTGATCAAATTGTGACCCACGCGCTTATGTTCAACATCGACAAAATCTGAGCAGTAAAATGACCACATAGTAACAATAATCACCGATCACCAATATATCATCGACATTGGTAAAAAAAAAAGTAGATTTGCATTGGTTGTTTGCAAAGAAGATTAAGGAAATGGCCTATATCCCATCGACGTCGACGAAATATGAGAGTGCTAAACATTGACATGGGCAATGATGAACCTCCGATAATCGATTACTAATGCATTTGTTTGGGGTTGATGAAATATCAAATATTTAAATCATGGAAAATTTTAACATTGACACATCGCCGATCATCAATCCCCGACGCATTTTTTGAATCGACAAGTTTCAAGGGGGGTAATCTGGGAACACTTGTTTAAACTTATCACCGATCGTCGATCATTGGTAATATTTCGGCATCGGCAGGGTAGGACCTGTTTGTTAAAACACTTATCTAACAAAAATCCTTGATTCCAAATAACACTGTTAAACTAAGAAGCCAATCTCAAACATCACGTGTCTTTTCCGTGTAGGCATTTCGTATGGCCTAGATTCATATTAAGTCACCTTAAGTTTCCCCATTTCCTAGTCACACTTCCAGACCAACATTTATACATCAATGTTGTACGACAAGATGGGTCAGTGTTAGATTTTTTTTCGAGGGATATCAACGAACATTGTCTAAAGAAAAGTGTTGACTTCCGATCCACCCATTTAAATTATTGGAATGATGGGACATTTTTAGCACAAAAAAGATCAGATTCCGCCATTTAATGTTTTGCTCCACATACGTTGCTACCTCGTGCACTGATCGAATAATGGGAATTTTAAATCACCGATGAACCACATTATAGCCTACACCTGCGCTGCCAACCTACGACTACATTTAATCTCGAGCATAATGTAGATCTGGCCAATGGTTTTGTAGAACCGCACTTACACCTCGAATTGAAGAACTGATGCGACAAGGTAAGTATTCTCTCTGTCTAAATCACTAAGATAGTTTCGAACCCCAACATTCTGCACACAAGTTTCTCATTTCCAGAGCAGTCGAAGAAGTGAAGAGAGCGTCTCAAGAGTTGCACTTGGTTCTCAGAAATTCAAAACCAAGTTAAGCTAGTGCGAAGAAGAGGTATGTGTTAATTTTAGCATTTCGATAGTCGCATTTTATAGATATCAGTATTCTCTCTGTAACATGGTGTCTAACTCTGCTATATTTGTAGAAAAAATTCGTCCAAGGAAGCCAATGACTGGTCGCTCACCAAGGGCACCAAAATTGATGGAAGCAGAGGTCGATGAAGGATCTTCTCTCAGCGCTGCAAGGTAGTTGGAATTTGCTGCTAGAGTGGAACAGGTCATCAAAAAATCAACTAAGAAGACATTTTCTCAACTCCCTTATTTTGGCGATACAGAAGCAAGCACTGGATCAAAGATAATTCTCTCGCAATGGGGAGATTTTTTCAACAGAATTAACTAGGAATATTACCTGGAATTTATTCCCCACAACGACCCAGATGTAAGGGCGCTCGACGACCAGTTTTTTCCTAAACATCCGACGGTCATGCCCGCATATGGTAGCCGGTCGAACCTCGGTCTTAACCTGCATTGATACTATGGGTTGGATATTGATCATACAGACTTGATGAAGTGCCTATTCAATGATGAGAATGGCAGTTGTGTCAGTGTTTTTCTCCCGACAAAGGTCCAAAAATATTACAAGATCAGGGACCCGTAGGAGCGGTTAAACACAAATTTTGTAGTGAATTTCTATGAGTTCCATGACACCAGCCTATTAATGGCTTCCTGGTGGAAGGAATACAAGAAATTCACAAACTGGAGCAATGGATGGTACATGACAACAAATCTAAGGGAGACATACATTTATTTAATGGCTCCAATCTGCCGATTATATGGGGAGAAATATTGTGCTAAGTTCTCTAAGGAATGGATTTCCCTGGCATACATAATGGCTATCTCTGGGAGTAGCTTCAATTGGGTAGCAATCATATCTAAATAATTAAGCACCAACATATTGCAGGCTTGGACACCAAAGGATGGATAAGCGTCCGCTTTTCACATGGCTTCATATCTACTAGACGTGATCTGCGCAAGGAATGTCTTTGCCGACATGAACTTGAGATGGCATGTTATTGAGCTACCTGTACATGTCTACTTCAACATCATGTGGGAAAACAGGTACAAAAAATCTTATGCTCTCATCTGTGATGAATTCATAGCTCGGGTTTATTTTATTATTTAAAAAAAAGAATGCCCAAGACTATCTGTAGTGGCCAAGAAAATGATTTCAAAAGTAGGCCACTGACACTTAGATGAAACCACAACTTATATCAGGGTGTTCAGGGCCATCAATGCACCACATTTACTCCCTAATCACGTCCCAGACTGACTCGTCGTAGGAGAAATCTATTACCAGACCATCCTGCAGGGCTATAATTCCACTTTGGTTAAGGACAAGAAATGAGCGTTCATGCCCTATGGTTTCCATGTAGGGTTTTGCATAGTGAAGGATAATGTACAAGATAAACAAGAGGGTTTGATCCAGCTGGAATACAGGTTCCCGATAGGCCGATTTTTCAAACATGATCCTAAAGGCCTAGTTCTTCAACATGTGTCAAAAATCTCTTCCTGCTGGCCATACACACATGATAAGTTTGAAGACGAGATATTTACAGAATGTGCTCAAGACTAGGAGGAGGTCTTACAGAGAAAATCTAACCCAAACATGACTAGGTTTAAATCTATGAGTATGGATGAGAAATTCGAAACGATAGAACATACGACTCAAGAAGCTCTCAGGGTTAGAGAAGAAAATAGAGCAGCAAAATCCACAAAGGCACAAAGGAGGGGGATGTTGTTATTAGAAGAAGCCCAAAGAGTAATCCAGCAGCTAGAAAATGGTCCTCAACTATTAGAACCGATGAGGATCACCACGAACGACCCAATCAACATCAGAGAGGAGGTAAATGGCTCAGAATCAACCCCATTGGAGGAAACCGCTGATCTGGACCATTCCAACCCAACATGAGATTCCAAGAACACCAGGTGAAACAGGTGTGCCTAATACCCTTTTTGATATAATCACTATCTATGATTATGAAGAGAGTTTGAAGGTCTCACTTATAACTCCAATACCAATTGTAGAGAAGAAAGAACCAGGGGGAACATTTGCTCCAACTCCCGATGCATCAATTCCAAACCCTCTGCAAGGAGACCATGAGGCTGAGAGTAGCTTAGACACTGAACTTATTGACCTATCGGGGACCTCGAAAGACAACTCCAGGGATGAGCTAGGTTTTGGTGAACAAGAAGAGGAATTGCAACAACCAGATATCGACACCTCAACATCCGATCACCAAGTAAGTGTTGAGCCTATGAGTGTATCTCCAATTAAGGTCAATACCTCACCAACCAATGAACACCAGATGAAGGTTGAGACATTGGAGCATACAGAAGTTTCCCCTGTCAAAGAAGTACAAGATTCAGTCCTAGAGCAAATATATACGACAGGAAGCCTAAGAAACACTCTGACCTAGGGAGACCAACAAATCCCTAAGCCCATTGATGAGGTCACCGATATATAGGATATTGATTACAATAGGAAGACGAAATCCATAATGAGGAGAAGAACCAAGAGTATGAGGCTCACACTGGATAGCACGATTCGCATCACCATAGAAGAGAAGTTGCACAACACAGAAAATGTGAAGATATTTAAGCTAATCGACGCAGGGATGACTATCATTGATGCCATGCTGAATCGAGAAAAGAGATATGAAAATGAACTGGCTGCCACAAAGAAGGAGCTAGACCATCTACAACATATAGAGAAATATTACCAAGACTCAACACAAGCCATAATTTTTCCGAAGAGTGAATTCCGAGATGCATATGTAGAATTCACGAGCGAAAGACATCTCTTCACTGCATGCGTAGGCGATTTTCAAGAAGACACTCTCATGGAACTGGAAACCTGTAAAGACATGGAGAGATGGTACGAAAATGCATACCAGGCTGTAGAATGAATCGATTATATCAGTGTAGTACAGAAGGGCCGAGACACATAGGAGCATGTCATCTGAGTGCTAATGGATAACAACATCTCTCGGATCAGGAAGGCAACCGAATATTGGGTAAGTATGGCCCAGGAACCTCAACGAGAGATACATAAGAGGTGGGATGAGTGTGAAAGAAGCTGGGAAAACATCAATCAGGAGATGAAATACATTGGCCTCCCAGAGTTCATCTCACCCGAAGACTTTGTCGACTTGCATGACATAGTCAAACAACATGCAAAACATGAATCAACATGGGAAGTAGAGATTGCGCAGGTGGCGAGCATGACACTGGGTCAAGTAAATAAGTTTATCGAACATCTGATCAAGGCTCGTGCAGTTCTGCAACGTTTAAGTGCCAAAGTGATCAAATATAGAGAACGGGCAATAGAGGTGAAGGAAACTCTTTTAGCCCCGATGGACCAACACATATTCTCGTATGCTAACACATGCGAGAATATCTTCATCAAGTGGTTAGAATATGAGAAGAGTCATCAACTCTAGTAGAACCACTAGATGATCACAAGGGAACAAAGAGATCAAGGACCACATATCACTCTTTTGTTTTACTTAACACAAAATTTTAGCAGCTATTTTAAGTTGGTGATTCTTTATAAATATGGGGATTGACCTTTTGGGAAAGGGTCAATGGTTTTGGGGAAAAGACCCTCTTTTTGAGAATTATAAAGAATTATTTCTAAGCAACTTAAATTAAGAAGTTTTTCTTAGAACCAGAGACAAAATTTTGTTTTTCATCAAAGGCGTTATGCGATTGGATTGAGGAGGAACTACTTCCAACTTTTATTTCAGTAGTTGATGTTGTAACAGGTAAGAGTTTTTGAATCTATTGATAAGCTATATTTTTAAATACTTTAACAATTCTTTTGTTCTAAGTGATGAAAAGTGAATCGTTGTGTTAATATTTGATTGATGGTAGAGCTAAGGAAACTATTTTTCTTGCACTTACTGCATGCATATTTTCTTTCAATAATTGTATCTTAGTTAGTGTGAAATACTAGCAAGTTAACATATTATTAATATACTTGTAATATGTGTGAATATCATTTTCTACACGCTAGAGAATGAGGGTTATCCCATGCTCAACCTTCTTCAATAGTTAAGAATCCCCTCTATCAGTTGGTTTATACGATCACACCTTACTTTAGCAAACTCGTCTAATAAAAGAAAAGACAAAAAAGAGAAACACTTAATCTAAAGGAGGAATTTTCACAAAAACATATCTTGTCAATCACTAAGTAAATCCCATTGGTAAATTGGCTAGATCGAAAGATATGGAGAACCATTCCACCCATCAAACACTAGAGAGTCTAATTGGGCCTCTAAGGCAGGTTTGGTTCCTACTGTTGAGTTAAAGGGATCTCAGACCCATCAACAAAATTGGCGCTAGAAGGAGGGCTTGAATGAATGAATGGCTAACAACATTTCTGATAATACATTTCGCATAGCCTACATATTCAAAACATCCCACATGCATGGTTATTCATTCTCAAGAAAACCCACATATAGAGAGTACTCTTGAAATGAGTAACTCACCCCAGCACGAGGAAGTAGAACACCTATTCCCTGAAATACCTTACGCTCTTTCCCACGAGGAGTTGAACCAGTTCAAAAGAATAACAAGAGATTATGCTCAAAAAATTGGATCGTTACCCTTAGCTCTGTTACTTCCTCGTAGAAAACAAGTAAGCAAACCAGTTGTCTAAACCCCTGACCAGGTTTTTGTTCACACAGTAGAAGACCTGATATATTTTTCCCTCAATGAGATCAAACAACCCCTTAATCTGATCCGCAAAACACCAGCTGGTAACTACTCTGAGCCTGGTGATTTCAAATCTAATGAGGAGGGGTTTAACTCGGAGCGCTCAGCTTCGAAATCAGATGATATGGAGGATACTAATGATAATAATGAAGAAAGGGGAAATAAACCTCAAAATAATCAACCTTGGTTGGCCATAGATGCTTTAGCAATCCCAGGATGGGTACATAACCTCCCTCGACATCCAGAAAAATTAATTCCCAAATTCGACCCTGAAACCTTTGGATTGCCTGAAGACCATATTAAAAAGTTCATACTAGCTATAAGACTGATGAACATACAACATGAGGACATAGTGTGTAGGACTTTTCCTTATACCTTTGAGAATTCAACCTCGACTTGGTATTTCAACTTTCCCGTGGGATCCATAACTAATTGGATGAAGTTTCAAAAGGATTTCTTAGACAAATTTGCAGAAGAAACCACCACAGGATCTTTAATGGATGAACTGTTTGCTGCCACCATCAGTTCAAAAGAGAAGGTTAAAGACTTCAATCAACATTTACTACTATCTTGAACAAATTTCAACCTGAAGCTAAACCTACTCAGGAGTTGCAAATTGAGGTATATGCTAATGCTCTCCCTACTTCCATTTCCATGTTTTTAAAGTGGGCTTCCAAACATACCCTAGCTGAAAATTTTGAGGAAGCCAAAATGATTAAATTACAAATGAAGGGATGGAAAGAGGGCCAGGTCTCACTAGTTAATAAGGAAGTCAACCTCCACTTAGGAGAGGATTTTTTTTTACTAGAATCTCGGGAAAACAAACATAACAAGGTCCCGAAAAAGGAGGTGGGGACACAAAAGACCTACAACAGATGATAAATAAACTTTCAAATGAAATTGTAGACATGAAAAGAAGTGTCGGGGAAGGAAACCAAGGTCAAAGGCCTTATAAACCCTTTTTCAAAAGAAACCCACATTTCAAAGCAATTGAACCTCCCCCAACCAACTTAAACATCGACATGGGTAATGTAGCATCTGACTCTTTTTGTATGTACTATCAAGAGAAACATCCCAAAAGTGATTGTCCCCAATGAGTGCACGCTATGAATTTAATGGCCAATCGGTTCCTAGACAAATTTTCTCTTACCGAACAATCAAGCAGTGAACATCATCGATCAAGAGGAAGTTGAGCTGCTAGAAGAAACAACCATGTTGTTGTGGGATCCTGACTTTCCGATGCCTCTTGATGATGTATTTGAAGTCCAGGAACCACCCACTAAGGATTTGGCTGTGAAAACACAAAGTAAGGGTCAACCAGTATCAAATGATCTCATCATTGTCTAGTCCTCGAGAGGAAAACAAATAGCCTATCACTCGAAAGCACCTTTTGTCTCCCAAAGAAATCCTATAAAAATACACATGCGAGAGTCACCCAAGCTAGACTACAACATAGTGGAAGACTTAAAGAAGTTGAAGGATAATGTGTCGGTCATGGACATGTGCAGAATTCCCCAGCAAAAGGATTTTATGTTACAGGACTTAAAGTCAATAGAAGCCCCTATAACAAGCACTAACCTAGGTGAGGTCCCATCTCCCACATATTTAAAGAACAAACCAAATGTGAATGCTTTCTCTTTATACAAAAGAGGAAATCCTTTTGTCCCACCTTTCCTTTTAACGTTTGAAGTCTTCAACATAAACCTGCATAATTGTTTAATCGATTCAGGGGCATCCTCCAATGTCATGCCATTATCAATCTGCAATAAATTAAATGCAATCTCGCTAAAAAGTGATAAACACGTTATACAACTAGACATAACACAGGCAAAAGTTATTGGGGAACTTAAGGATATCATGATCAGAATGGATACACACCCAAAATTTGTTCAAGTAATTGACATAATTGTAGTAGATATCCTAGAAGCTTATGGAATTCTACTTAGTCGAGATTGGCCGGAGAAAATGAATGGATACTTTAGCATGGACCGGGCTCTTCTCTGGTTGCCACTAAAGGGACATACCAACATGATTAGGATTGATAGGGAAATATATCTCAAACATAATGTCACTGATTTAGAAGCCTTCAACGAACCCTCATAGACAAATTTCCCCGTGCTAGGAAACTACTCCTGCGATTCTGATTTCAGAAATTTCACCCCCCTCTCATTTGTTGTACCTCTCACTCAAAACTCTGAAATGAATTTTCAAGTGAATTTACTGGCAGCAATAGAAGAAAGCAACTTCTGTCAGGACCCTTTGTTGGAAACAACAGACAAGATATACAGAGATGAGAAAATAACTAGGCCTAAAGAAGTTGATAAATTTCACTCACAAGTTTGGATGCTATACTTTGATGGGTCTAAATCACAAGAAGGGTTGGGAGCAAGATGTATCCTCATTGACCTGAAGGGGAAGCAACATTTCCTATCCTGTAGACTAGAATTTGAATGCACCAATAACACTGTTGAGTATGAAGCTCTAGTTCAGGGACTAAAGGAATCCATAGACTTAAACATTAAAGAACTAAAAGTTTTTGGGGACTCTAAAATTATCATTAGGAAAGTGAAGAATACTATCCATTGCAATTCACCCCACTTGAGAAATTACCAATAAGAGGTGCATAGACTAATAGCACATTTTGAGGTCTTCAATATTACTGTTGTTCCCATGACAAAGAATACTCTTGTTGATTCCCTAGCCACTACAACCTCAAGGTTATCCCCTTTTAGAAGACTATGAAGCCTCCAGGTTCACTGTAAAACTACTCTACAAACCATCCGTACCCAACAATATTTCTAATTGGAAGGATTTTGAAGGAGATGAACATATTTCATATTTTCTAACTAATAAAGAGAATTTTAAAGATTTGGCTATTGATTATGATGTATTCCAAAAGCATCTGACAGAAACCAATTTCCACAAACAGAAGAATGAAACATATCACTCTAATAATAAACCAAGGTTTCACACGATACCGAAAGGGGTAGCCAATTTGGAGAACATTTTTGACATGAGGGAATGATTTAAAGGGTCAAAGAACACAAAGATAGGGATTTCATGTCCCATATACGAGACTATAAACCTATGAACCTCGGAAAACCCTAAGAATGTAAATCTAGGTAAAACAATGTCTAAAGAAGACTAAATCTTATCTCAAACTTTTTAGAGAATATCAAGATGTCTTTTCATGGTCCTACCGAGAATTGAAAACTTATGACACTCGCATTAGCCAACACACAATCCCATTAAAATCTGGAGTAAAACCCTTCCAACAAAAGCTCAAGAATTACCATCCATCTCTTGAACCCCTAGTGTATCAAGAGTTAAAGAAATTACTAGATGCTAAGATTATCTTTCAGGTTAGACACTCTGCCTGGGTAGCAAATTTGGTTCCTGTCAGAAAAAAGTCTGGGGAGATCCGCCTGTATGTAGATTTTAGAAACCTTAACAGAGCATCAGAAAATATTAACTACCCAGTCCCACCCATGGAACAACTCTTGCAGACTGTGTCTGGTTCTAAAATTTTCTCCCTTCTAGATGGTTTCTCAGGTTACAACCAAGTCCTAGTTTCAGAGGAAGACCGATTGAAGACTACCTTCCGAACCAAGTGGGGAAATTTTGCTTATAAACGCATGCCCTTTGTGTTGATTAATGTAGAGGAAACCTTCCAAAGGGCCATGTATGTAGATTTTTGGGGATTTATAAACAAATGTGTAGTATTATATTTGACGATGTGACTGTGTATTCAAAGAGCAGAGAAGACCACATCCAACATCTAACCCAGATTTTTGAAAGGTGTAGGAAATATGGAATATCTTTAAACCCTAAGAAAACTATCTTTGGTGTCGAGGAAGGGAAACTACTAGGTCATATTATATCTCAAGTAGGAATTCATATAGATCCCGAACAAATAAAAGCAATAGCTCAGCTTCCCTTTCCCCATAACAAAAAGGCTATGCAATCCTTCTTTGGGAAAATTAATTTTGTGAGAAAGTTCACGCTCGATTTCGTTGAAACTGTCAAACCCTTACAAAAAATGATTTGCAAGGATGAATATTTTAAGTGGGACGACGAGCAAAAAAATGATTTCAACAACATCTAGAATACAATATCTCAAGCTTCGGTGATGCAAAGTCCCGACTTTAGTAAATATTTTTTCCTCTATACTTTCGCCTTTGACCAGTCCTTAGTTGTAGTATTGAACCAAAAAGATGATGGTAACAATGAGACACCGGTATCATTTATGAGCACTAATATTCAAGGAGCTGAATTGAACTACCCTGCTATAGACAAACATGCTTATGCGATGTACAAAGCAGTAAAACATTTCAGACCTTACATCCTAAAAAATCACACCAAAGTCATCGTGCCTCATCTCGCAGTCTGAACCCTATTCACTAAACAAGAGATAGGGGAGAGAAGGGGGAATTGGATGGAATTTGTCCAATAATTTGATCTAGATGTAAAACCTTCCAAATTAGTTAAGGGAAAAGGATTTTGTAAACTGGTCGCAGAAGCCCAAGATCAAATAAATGAAGACCCCGGGTGGGAGAATTGATCTGGATTATTTTCGGCACGAAATGAGAGTGGGGATATAATAAATCAATGTATAGAGATATCTTGGATATCCAATAATATAACATAAATGTATCAGAGATGCAACCATAAACACAGAGATAGAGTAATACACAATTTTCTATTAATGAGCGAAAATGTACAAAGACTGTAAAAATATAGAGTGAAAGACTCGATAGAATGGTGGCAGCTTATCTCTGAGAAGAGATGTGACGGATACCC
>SNQJ01S0176804.1:0-13956 GCA_010110895.2 Picea sitchensis | reverse complement strand
GGTTTCCTGCCATGGCGGGACAGCTGGCATCCCCGAATATGCTGTATTATGCTTTGGTTAATATAACAGGTTCCGTCTCTTTTTTATTTAAAAAAAAAAATAGTTTAGGGTTAAACCTATAGAGTATGGAAAGAACTGACTTAAAGACTTAAACTATTTGCATATTCTATCCCTTAAAGATAAGGGCACATAAAACAAAAAGTCCTATATACAAAATATCTTAAACATGAAATTATTAATATTAGATTATAAGGGTATGTGAGGCTAATAGGGTAGTTAATTAAGATAAGGGTAGATACTTAATAACTATTTTTGAGAGAAATATTAATTAACTATGCAAAGATCATTAAATTAGGCTGATTATAGTTAAATATCAAGTGTCAAAGGGAGCATGCGAACTCAGAAGGAACCTGATCTCAGAGAGAGTCAGTTGGTTCAGTTGGTTCAAAGGGAGACTCAAACATTCAAAGGAAGTTCCCCCTTAGGTTCAGGCATGAAAAAGGCATATTCAAAGACTAACAAACATGTGTCATGGGTTGAAGAGGCTAGACATGAGGTACAGAGGTTAGGAGATGTATGCCCTCCATGGAGGATTTAATTGTTTTAGAAAGTTTTGCTATAGTGATAGAGGAGGATAGTGATACCCTATACCATACATATCATATCATAACTAGTTATTAATATATGACTTGTTATTAATATATATTGAGAGAAAGGTATGATATCACTAACCCTAAACTATATAAGACTAAAGTAAGTCTTATAAACTAATATTACTCTAGCGTATAGTTATACCCTTAATTAGTTAATAGGTTTAACCCTTATCACGTGATAGCTTAGTTATCATAGCTTAGTTAATGGATAGTTAGGGTATAGTTGTTGGGAGAGAATATTGTATTGTATGGTGTCATTAATAGTACCTATGCTCAATATTTATTTCCCTAGATATCCCTGTGAGGAAACTAAAGATCTTCCTTATATAGATCTTAAAATTTATATTAGATACTAAATTCAGAAATATTAGTTTCATTGTTCTTTAGTTATCAAACAATGAACAAGATATAACAAGGCTACATGGTAGCAAATACCTGCCAAGTCTGAATACATGAAAACAATGCAAGAGAGTAATTCATAGTAAGAAATTTAAATGTTTTAAACATAGTATAAATAATATATTGCTAATGGTATCTACAATTATATTCACATAGTAAAATATGAATATAAAATGAAAATGTTATTTAAATAAATTTGTAGTAAAAATATGAAATTTGTAGATTATTCAAACTTTAAATTTAATTTAATTTTGATTTAAAATGAAGTTATAAATATTTATTTTGTCAATAGTAAGTTTTTTTTAATGAAACATTAAAAGTTTTTTCCACTCAAGTGCATGGATGGCAGGACGCAGGTATGTAACTTGCTAAGCCTAGCTTAGACTGACAGTATGTTTTTTAATAAAACATGAAACATTAATTTTTTTTTATTACTCTCGAGAGGTCGTCGTCAATGTGCAATAAGACCTCAATTTTATTTGCCAATAACATAACAAATAAATAAATATAAGTATTTAAAAAAATAATAAAATTTAATATTTAATCTAAAACTATAGAAAAACTCAACACAATTTTTGGTCAAACACCAAATTAATAGTTAGTCAACAAGTTAAACTGAGCGCTATATACCAGCCTTTCTACAGATATAATAAGAGCTAAGAATTATGTCCATTGCTAGCGTCCAACCACTAATGATACGATTATAATGATTTTTTTTAGAAGAACTAAACATAATGATTTTTTTTAGAAGAACTAAACATATCTGTTTGGAAAAATTAAATCCTTATCCAAAATATCACGAGAGGTGCGAAAGCAATACTCACTTAAAAATTGCCAGAGTTTAAAAAAATTACGCTTTCGAATATGAAATCCATTGAAGCCTACGCATCCCCGTGAGTCGAGACTCCACTATTCATTATAAAATTGAAACGCAGTAACTCAAGACATTAACTTGTATGTCTTTTATTTTTTGAAGCAGTGAACATTGAGAAAGAATGAGGACGAATAGTTAAAGGATTTGGTTGAAGAACTGTCAAGTTGTTAAGTGAATCGAGAGATCTGCATTGAAATGTGAATGATATTTCATTTTGCACTACGAGATTATCTGTTTAGATTCAAGAATTTCTCTGATCACAGAAATGAAATGAAATGGTTAGACGAGAGAAATGAAATGGCTAGTTGGCAAAAATGAAATGACTAGACTGGAGAAATATTTATTACAATAACATTGGGGGGGTGAAGGCAACAATAAGACTTCAAAGTCTTTGGTCAATAAAATAATAGATAAATGAGATTTAAAATTTAAAATAAATCCTTATTTTTTAAAACTTTTGATAAAGGGATGTATATTTTTTGGTCAACCGTGAACTAATAGAAAGTCAAGCCTAATTCAACACTATATACCATACCTATCAACATGTATAATAAATTGAAAAACAAGTTTTGATTGAAAATATTTTTTTTTTTAACATATATATTCATTATTGGATATAATGATTTTTAATATGTTATAGTTAAGTATTATATAAAAAGTAAGTTGAAAAACAAGTTTTGATTGACAATATGTTTTTGTAACATGTGTATTCATTATCCGATATAATGATTTTTTTCTTGGAAAAAATACATATATATATTATATTTATTAGAAATACAATGTATGAATTTAAAAGTAATAATTAATGCTAGGCCATTCATTAATTTTAATTCTAAAATATTATTCAATGTAATAAATATTTACTTCAATATTATGATAAATTTAATTATTACTATTAATATTAATGAAAAATAAACCATACTTAATAACTTATCTTATATAATAGGAAAAATTAATATCACACTATCATATATATAATGTATATTAATATTATGATGATTTCAATCCATCAATTTCACATATAAGAGAATTTCACATATAAGAGAAAATAGAAGAAGAAAAAAAATCACACATTTCTTTTTGAAATTTAATTAAAAAAATGTAAAAGGAAAAAATATTATTTATTTTTATTTTTATTTATTTATTAATTAAAAAATTAAAGAAAATTAAAATAAAATAAGAAGGTGATAAACCCTAATTTATATTAGCAAAATTATTTTTTTGTTTAGTTTAAAGAAAAATACTAACTTTGTTTTTAGAACAAATTTTTACTAGTTCCATAGAGAAATTGGTATTTGGGTTTAAGATGAAAAACACTTTTTATTAAAATGTCTCGAATATATCCAAATTATGTTCTTAGTATACCCAAATTAAATCACAATTTCAAAATATTTGTCACAATAGTGACCTTCCTAACCTTCTAACTCATCAAAATTATGGTGATCAAACTTCTACATAAAATTCTAAAAAAATCCAAGTAATTTATTACCGTCTTTAGTCATACAAACTAAATTTGATTTCAATAAAAGTTAACCATCATTATCAATAAATTATACATCATATATACACATATATTAAATACAAAAATTTTATAAATTAATTCAATCTTTAACTAATTTATAATATAATATTTTATAATTTTAAATTAATTAATATTTAATACCAAATTTCATTTATATAACTTAAAAAATTGTTTGATGATAATATAAAAATAAATTAAACACATTTTTTTATTTATATAATTTAAAATTTAATTTAATTTATTTTTATATTAAAAATAAACATTCTTAAATCATTACAATTATATATATATATATATATATATATATAACCTTTTTATAATACCCATTACTAAGTTGGAAATTGGAATCAATGTTAATGTTTGTAAAAAAAAATTACAATTTTAAGTTCAATATATATAATTAAATTTTAACTTTTTTATAATACCAATTATTAAGTTGGAAATTGAAATCAATATTAATATTTGTAAATTTTTTTCTTGGATAACACATAACATTTCATTTAAAAAAATATTAAAAATAATATTTTATATAATCACTCACTTTTTTTTGAGTCAGAGTGGAGTCAATGCCTTGAATTACATTATATAAGCAAGCCACGGCTTTTGAAAAAACAAAGGGATTGGGATGGGACGGGAGAGGAGAGAGGACATGTGGCCTTGTTATGTGAGCGAAAGTCGAGGAGTATCTTGATTCTCGCTCGTCCCCTTAGCTTTAATTACTCCACTGAGCACCGCTATTGAAATAAAAACTTGAGTTGAGACGCCTTTCAAGTCCGCAATATATATATTGGCGGCCATTGCTGCTTATGCAATCACCGAGCTTCGCAGCGGACAACAACACCCAAAAAAAATGGTACTAGAAGTACAAAATAGAGAGAGGTCATTCGCCAATATTTTTTTATCTTACAGAGTAAGTGTTTTGGATCTATCTATTTGTCTTTGGCAGTAATTTTTATGATCACAGAAATGAAATGATTAGATGACAGAAATGAAATGGTGAGTTGGCAAAAATGAAATGACTAGAAAATATTTATTACAATAACATTGGGGGGAGTGAAGGCAGCAATAAGACTTCAAAGTTTTTGGCCAATAAGATATCAGATAAATGAGATTTAAAATTTAAAATAAATCATTATTTTTTTAAACTTTGGATAAAGAGGTGTATATTTTTTGGTCAACCATTAACTAATAGAAAGTCAAGAGTAACTCAACACTATATACCATGCCTATCGGCAGGCATAATAAGAAAGTTATGGACAAGGTATAAATGGATTAGGGATACATATAATATTTATCTTAGTAAATTAACCTATTAAGTTAACTATAATTAAACATGAAGAACCTCTTCATAAATCTTTCGGATTTTAAGTGTTATATAATGGGAAAATCCACGACCTGCATTAGATAAATACGAAGGTATCCATTGAATTAAACATAATGTTAGATAAATATGAAGGTATCCCATTGAATTAAACATAATGGTCGTGTTATGCAGAGTAAATCGACGACCTGCATTAGATGAACATAGAGGTTTCCCATCCACGACCTGCATTAGATGGATATGAAGGTTTCTCATTGAATTAAACATAATGGGCGCATTATGCAGATGAGAAGAGGAGAAGTAACTTAACGCAAATTCCGAGATGAATCGATTGACACGTCAAAGGGGAAGTCGGGTGTTGATTGCACGTTGAATAGAATTCTGAGATGAATCGATTGACACGTCGAAGGGGAAGCCGGGTGTTGATTGCACGTTGAATAGAGGTGTTCGGGTATCAAGTGACTCATCCGACTCGGAGAGTATTTAAAAAATCAAAGTTTTATGTTCTTTTTCCTGCATTTCACTTACCAATTTGATTGAAATCTGTGAATTTTCCGGCATGCATGACTCGATCCCGGCCTGTGATTTTACTGTGTTTTTGTCGACTTTGAGTGATTTCGATCAAAATTGTTCGCTCTGTAAGTTTTGTTTTGATGGTTTGTTGGAGTCTCATCCTGGAAAGATTGTAAAATTTGCAGTTTGTCTAGACATCTTGTCGTTGTCATGGAATGCACATCTTTGAAGCGATCTTTCAGTCTTTGAGTGCAGTTTCGATGGTCAGTTGGAAAAGGATTTTTTTTTAAGTTTTGGTGATTTTCTTTTCCGTTAAAGGATCGATCACGGAGCCTTAAGAGCTATAAATTCCTGCATAGGCATGTTTATTTTTCCGTTTTACTGAGAAATTATGCAAAGATTGATGCATGCAGGTGCTTGTCTTCAGAATCAAGTGGAGGAACAGTTTTTTAACTGAGAGCCAGCAGAGAAGATCTCAAGGTTGTCTACAATAAAGGAGTTTGAAAGCCAGTAGAGTAGTTCTCAAGGTTGTCCGCAATAAAGGAGTCTGCAATTTTCTTTTTCTATTTTTTATTCTTTTCTTAATTGTGAAAAAGATTGATAGTTTATGAGCTTGAAGTAGGTATTTTATTTTATGCTGGAGGAAATTGGAAATTATTCATGAAAGGAAAGGTTAGTATTTGGTTGATTTTTTTGAAGAAAATGCTTATCTATGAACGGTTGAGGGTTTAGGATTTGAAGAAGACTGATTTTTGATGTGTTTTGGTTGTATCAGTAGGGGATTGTTCATAAAAGGCTAGTATTCCTTTTTTTAATACATCTACAAGTTGTGGAGGGTGTAGTCTTTAAAGAAGACCGACATTTGATGTGTTTTGATTCTATACGGACGAGATTGTCCATGAAATGCTAGTATTATGTTGTCTTTTGAAGAAAATGCATAGACAAGTTGTTAAGGGTTCATGATTTGAAGAAGACTGATAGTTGATGTATTTTGGTTGTATACGAAGGGGATTGTTCATGAAACGCTAGTATTCTGTTGATTTTGAAGAAAATGCATCTACAAGCTGTTGAGGGCTTAAGATTTTGAAGAAGACTGATATTTGATGTGCGTCAAGGAAGTATTTTCTTGTATATGGAGGAAATTGTTCACAAGAGGCTAGTATTCTTTTGATTTTTGAAGAAAATACATCTACAAGTTGTTGAGGGTTTAGGATTTGAAGAAAACCGAGCTTTGATCTGGGTAAAGGTATTTGGTTGTATGAAGAGGAAATTCTTCATGAAAGGTTGGTATTTTGCTGATATTTGAAAAAAAATCATGTACATGTTGTTGAGGTTTAACCACAAACAGGCAATTTATCATTTAGTTCGAGTGATCGGACAAATTTTAATGGAAATCAATGCTTTGTTTCTACCAGGTCTTCTTCTGTGTGTCTGAGTGCGAATATAAACCTAGAATTGAGGGTGAGCTTAAGCTTTCTTCGGCGAATAATTTTGTAAGTCTGATAGATATAGGTAGCCATGGCTCCAGAAGGAGAGGAAAAGTCAAGAAGACCTCTGCCAAGTATTAAGATGATAAGAGCACTGAGATGCAGCAGGGATGCAACCTGTTGTACAAATAGATCCTCTGTACTTATTATAACTTTCATTGCATATGCTAGCTATCATGCCTTTTGTAAGCCCAATAGCACAGTAAAGAGGTGTTTTGGATCCAGACAGCACTAGTGACAATTTGCTTAATGGAAATGATGATCATAGCCAGTCATGGACGCTTAATATGATATTCGTTAAACATCCCATTAATTCAAGCAAAGAAGCTTATTCTAGCTCCAAAGGATGGCTTCCCTTCACTAGAAAGGTTGGAACAACCTTGCTTGGAGAAATTGTTGTAACTTTTTTATTTGTGTACGCCATGAATATGTATTTTGTTGGACATGTTGGAGGCAGGGTTGATTTTCGAGTGTTTTTAACCAGTGGGAATGGCTTCTTTGTCGCGGTATTTGGTATGGCCTATTTCTGGATCTATATGTACGACGGGTTGCATCCCTGTTGCCTCTCAGTGATCTAATGTTTTTGTCAACATTAAGGAAGTATTGACAAAAACATACAAATAAAATCACCCAATATAGAAAAGCCTTCTAGGACCCTGATAACCAAATGGGTATAGACTCCAAAAATCCGCTAATTTTCAGTTTGATAATGCTTTGAAATTCAATGCCACCAAAGATAGACCCAATCAAATAAATTGCAAGCAAACCCATGAGACAAAATCCTGAAAAATAAGCTAAAATACCAACCAAAAATCTTGTTGTGTCGAAGAATAAGAGTACCTCTATGTAGAGTTGAGAGAAATGCAGAGCTTTAACCGAAGTTGGCAGGAAATGAAATTGAGACTTCCGAATGAAGAACTACGGTGAGAAGGACATGAAGGCAGATCAACCACCCAGATAGTCGATGGCCAATCTTCCACTGCTCTGGAAAAACATGGATTTGGCCTCTATCCTTGCTTCTAATGCTACTACTACCTTTGGGAAAGTGGTGAGGCTGGGAGCTTCAGGAAAGCGCTGAGGTTGGGAGCTGGCAACACAGTTAGTTGGGGAGGTGGCAACACAGTTAGTTGGGGAGGTGGCAAGTGACAACACATTTAGTTGGGAGGTGGCAAAATGTTTAGGCGGTGAGAAGGTGGCGAGGCGGCAGTGTTGTCAGACCTTGGCTCATTGCATTGTGACAACCTTTTTCAGTCTCATTGGAGTGTCAGAGCTACAATGAATTAATATATCCCTCAGTGCCTCTCATGTATCAAATAATGCCTAAAAGCATGTCAAGATTGTCAGGCTCTGCAGAGGATGGAAAAGGAATTAAATGACCATGATAATAATAGGGGCTTCGAGTACAACACTAAATCGAGTACAACATTGAATAGACAGTAAGGGCAGTGAACCTCTAACAGCTATGGGAAAACACATTTAATAAAAACTTCAACCACAATTAATGCACGTCGCCATCCCTGCAATAAGGGATTGAAGTTGAAATCCAATAGAAACTTAGAAAAATAAAAAATTTAAATTCATTTTAATATCAATAAAATTATTATTAAGATCTTTCTATGTTCAACTTTGGAAATGCCAGGAAAATTAAAGTCAAAGGGTAAATTAATACTGAGTCAATGCCCGACTCATCGCTATAGTCCCTACGCCTTTGGCAGGGACTAATAACATTTTTGTATAATAAGTTAAATTTAACATTAAAAAAAAAAAAAACAATATTTTGCAATTTTACTTCTGTAAATGGTTTCCCTAGCCCCCATTTCCATTTAAGCACCTCAACACTACAGTTTTAGCAATTCAAAATTTCATCAAAATTCTTACTAAATTTGTGAAAGAGAAAGAGTGCAAAATAGGCTATGTGTGCTACAAGAATAGTGTACTCCTTGGGTTTTGGGAAAGAGTGCAAAATAGGCTATGTGTGCTACAAGATTAGTGTACTCCTTGGTTTTTGGGTTCAAGTGTTTGAGCATTCTAATAGTGTTCTTCTTCATTATTGTATTAATATTGTCAACAATCTTAGTGTTATCCCTTGTGAACAGTTTTGGTATTGTGTCTTATGGTTGTCTTTGACTCCATATTAATTATTTTTGCGATGTTAATATTACATTTTCATATCCTTGTGTTAGTATTTCATTCCACATTACCCATCTTCTCTTCTTCTCAAACTCATATGTGATTGGTCAAGTGTTTTGTTCCACCTATATGAATATATACCACTCATAGGCTAAAAGGAAGTATGCTCTTTGTAGTGTAGTGTAGTGTCTTGTGGCATGTTGGTGTTGGTGTAATCTCATAGAGATATGCCAATGTAAAAAGGTTACATGTAACAACACATAGAGAACAACCATGAGTAAAAAATATAGAGAGAAATATTAATGTGGGACACAATCCCAACATAACAAGATTGTGGAACAAAATCCCAACATAAAAATATAGAGAGAAATATTAATGCGGGACAAAATCCCAACATAACAAGATTGTGGGACAAAATCCCAACATAAAAATATAGAGAGAAATATTAATGTGGGACAAAATCCCAACATAAAAATATAGAGAGAAATATTAATGTGGGACAAAATCCCAACATAACAAGATTGTCTATTGTTGTGGAAGATACAAACCCAATCTTACTTTCATCATCACTAACCTTCAAAGCATGAGATTGACTTCCTACATTGATATTTATGGTTTTTGCAAGAGAATTTTCACATAAATTAATGAATGGCTAGGTGATTTGAGTGGGAAGATGATATTATGGGTCTTCATCTGGGTGTGTGAAGTGCATTTCGTTTGACTATTTCTTCGAATCATATCTATTGGAGAACTTTGTATATCCTCTATACAGTATCGTTCCATTTTTGCAAGACTTTAATCTTTTTAGGAGTAGTATCTAGTCACAATTCTAGTGATAGGCTAACATTATACATTAACTAAAATAATTTCTTTCACCATTACTTATTGCTTTCTCTATTTATGGATATTCCTTAAATAATTCCTTTCATTGTTACTTGTTGCCTTCTCTATTTGATGGATATTCCTTGTGAATTTTTTCATTACTATGTTCCAAATATGGCTTCATGTTGTTCGCTTTCCTACAGATTTCAAACACGGGTTTCAAATAAGATGCATGTAGGAAGTGCATTCCAAAATCCATTCCTCATCTTAGTATTGAAGAGATTCTAACATCCATCATAAACTAAAATTTTTAGTTCTATTTTAATGATTTATAAAATGGGTATATTACAATTTCTTGGAATGGAAGCTAAGAGGGAGTCTTCAAGAGATGAGAAAATATCGCCCTCACTCAGGTGCAGATGGCATTAAATCTCTGTTCAAGGAGGATCTAAAAGGGGAAACATTTAAGGTCCTAAAATCTCAGCAAAAATGGCACCAAGTCGAAGAGCTCGTCGAGATCTTTCCAACGACATAAATGGTTCGTCAAACGGAGCTAGAACGAAGAAGTTATGGCTAGTCAAAGTTGGCAGTCAACCTAGTCAAAGTCAACATGTCCATACAACTAATGTCATCACCAGTCCGTACAACATGACGTCAGCATGATGTCATGCTGATGTCGACATGCTGACATGGCACCTCTAGGGGCCACCATGTGGCATGCATATTTGATGTTTTGGGGGGCCACATGGGCCAATTGGTGACTAACACGTGGCACCCCAAGAGACGCCACATGGCACCACCCATGAGCCACCACATGGCAGTCTGACAGTGCGCTAATTGGTAGGTGACTCTACATATGACTAGATGATAATGGCCAATGACAGGATGCCACATGGCCCAATCATTAGGCGCCACATGGCACCCTACAAATGCCCAATGAGGGTTGGGTAACAATGAAACAAAAAAAATATACAAATGGTCGTCAGGTCGGCCGACAACCCCCATATCCGGCAACATCCATGTATCTTGGCGGCATATCCACATTTACGGCAGCCATCCCACCACAAATCGACAGCAGAATATTAAAAGCATGGCCCGATGACTTGGATCCGAATCTACGCTATAATATTAAAAGCATGGCCCATGACTTGATCCAGGTAAGAGTCTTTATCACCTGAATGGCGTGGTGTCAATCCACCATCTATATGTATCGAAGCTATATATATGTGTGTGTGTGTGTGTGTTGGGGGGGGGTGGGCGCTAATGCACTATATTTAAAAGGAGTTGTAACGAGTGTTTAAAAATGGGAGTGCGCGAGTTTGACCCCCTCACTAACCCACAACTAATGACCCAAGATTAGAACCCCTTGCAAACAAGCCACGAGGGTTGGACTTGGCAAGTCTGCCATGAATTTGTTACTTAAACTCATATCTTTGCTAGAGCTCAGGGGGGTCTGCGCATAGGTGGTTGTATGGAGGCACGAAATTTGATGCAAAGAAGACATTTATTGCAGGCAACTGGCATGTTTTTCGAGGCAGAGAGCCAGCCAGGGGTCTAGAGGTGACTATGTTAGATCGAGAATATTTTACAATCGATTTTGCACTGCTCCTCGCCACGAGTCCACCGATGATGTTTGTTTTTGCATTTGGGAAACATATATGAAATCCATTTTCATATTTGAGGTATAATGATGTATTTATGCCAATTTTATTACTGAGAATAATAAAAAGTCTCTCCACTTTGAAGAAGGGCCCGGAGACGTAGTCCATGTTGGACGAACTTCGTTATCAAGTTATTGTGTTATTGTCTTATTTCTCTTGTTTTCTCCATATTTCTTCCTTCTTTAATTATCGTTGCACATAAGTTTTGATTCATACTCTTAATGCAATTTATGTAATGTCATCGATGAAAAGATCTTGGATCATGTTGGTATTAGAGCAATCTTCTTTGACTTGAATTGCGAGTGTGAATGCTTACTAGGGCCAAGCTCAAATCAGGTCAAGAAAAACTCAAGACTTTCAACCCAGAGATTGGATGTGTAACCTGAGGAAGGAAAATGGATGATGAAGAGAGGTGTGTCAAGCATGAGCAAAACTTTCACAATATCTTCTACCGGGTGTCAAACATGGTAGAAAAATTGTATGCAGATTACGAAAAGAGAGTTGAAAATAAGGAGAAGAAGAAGAAAGTTAAAGAAGAGGATAATGTTTCAGTAAACCATGGAAGTGGAGGAGATCCTCATGAGCCTCCATCACCATCACCATCTTCAAGTTCAAGCTCTTCTTCCTCTTCCTCTCATTCTCATCATTCTCAACATTCTCATCATTCTAGTTTCCATCCAAGTACTTCTAAAAAGCCATTGTTGAAACTAGACGTGAAATTTAATTTGCCCATGTTTAATGGACAAGCTAATGCAGATAAGCTTAATAATTGGATTAGACAAATCGAAGTTTATTGTCGTGTACAACAGATCGAAGAGGAAGAGGTGAAGATCCAATTGTCTTCTCTTTGACTGGAAGGCACAACCCTTGTTTGGTGGGAGAGCAAACTTCAGAAAGGAAGTAAGCATAATGGTAAACTTTTTTCTTCATGGTCTGAATTTACATCTGCGTTGAAAGTGCAATTTTATCCACTGGGTTATTTTCAAAAGGCCGCGATGAAATGGAAAAATCTAAGACAGGGTAAAGGTCTAAATGTTTAGAGTTTCATAGAGGAATTTAGGAAACAAGTACTTGCATTAAACATTCCTTTAGATTCTAATGAAACTTTGATGAAGTGTGTTGGTGCACTTCACAATTACATTCGACATACATTGTTATTATTTAACCCCGCACACTTAGATGAAATGTGTGTGCAAGCAACTCACCTTGAAAACAGGGGAAAGAATGTACAAGAAGGCCACCCAAAGAAATTTTCCAAGTTCAAGGACAATAAGTTCAAAGGAAAGAGAAAGGACAAGAAGGCAACGACAACAAATAAAGAGGAAGGAAATCCCTCTTGCACACATTGAAAGAAAGATGGGCATGATGAGGAGTATTGTTGGAAGCTACACCCAGATCTAAAGCCAAAGAGTTTTGGAGGAAAAGGGAAGCCAAAAATGGTTGCAACTGCGCAACAAGACCTTGGTTCTGATTCAGGAGACGAGGCGAGGATTATAGCCATGGGAGTACAAGGTAAAAGTTTATTTCATGTTGGCTCAAGTTCCAAATACATCTCATGATCACGAAAGGAGAAGAAGTGAATTATTTCATATTAGAATTGTATATAAACACACAAAGATTGACACTCTATTTGATCTGGGTTCTCAAGTGAATTTGATCTCATAAACTATTGTTAAAAAGTTGGGCCTAGAAACGAGATCTCATCCTAAACCATACCCTCTTGGTTGGGTAACTGATAATGCAAAACTAAATCTTACCAAGCAGTGTAGGGTTATATTTGTTATTGCTTCAAAGTTGATAGATGAGCTTGACTTAGATGTTGTCCCACTTGATATATGTGACATAGTTTTGTGAAGCCCGTACCTTTATGATAGGAATTCAATCTTCTTCATAAATGGGAACAAATACCATCTCACAAAAGATGGAGTGGAATACATTGTAAGGGCCCACAGTATGAAAACAAACACAACTCTTGTTAGTGCAGGCCAGATGAAAAGACTCTTAAACACTAATAAGAAATATGTACTCACAGTTATAAGAGCAAAAGATGTTGAGACATATGATGCTTTCAAGGAAAGTGATCTCTCTCACAAAGATGAAATGATTGATGTTATATATAACTATGATGAAATCTTTCATAAACCAGTTGGATTTCCTTCCAAGAGGGAGATTCAACATGAAATACATCTTCAATAAGATGTCTCTCTTCCAAATGTGGGAATGTACAGGATTTCAACCGTGGAAATGGAAAAAATCAAGAAGCAGGTGCAAGACTTACTGGACCAAGGGGCCATCCGACCTAGCTCGTCTCCTTGTGGTTCTCCGATTGTGTTGGTGCCAAAGAAGAATGGTAGATGGCGAATGTGCGTTGATTATCGGGCTCTCGACAAGATCGCCATAAAGAACCACTACTCTTTGCCTCGGATAGATGACTTGATGGATCAACTGGAGAATGCAGTGTATTTCACCAAGTTGGATTTGAGGAGCGACTACCACCAGGTCTGTTAAGAACCAAACATCAATATAGCATAGAAAAACTTCAGGAAAGGTACTCAACGCCTTGAAAAAGAGATA
>SNQJ01S0176803.1:38474-52224 GCA_010110895.2 Picea sitchensis | reverse complement strand
AATTGGAAATGTTATGTTGGTGGTGAATTGGATATACATGGTTGACTATGTGTTTTATGAAAAGTGTTTTGGGAGTTTGGGTGCGCTCCATACTTGGCTATGGTGGATGGAAATTAATGTGAGAAACAATCTGAAATTATTGCACGACATTATTACCCTACCTTGAGGTCACCACCTTCACTATACTCGTGTGGTTTTGGTTTCTCTAGTTAGTATTTCCTCCATTTTACTTGACCTTTGGAAGAATAGTGGTGCTCGTTAGATTTATAGCATTCTCCTTACAAGTATGTTGGCTCTTATCTCTCCATCCATGAACTATAACTCTACTCCAAATGAAATCATTATGTTGGCTCTTAGATTTTTCTTATAGATTATGTTTTCTTTCCAAAGATTACAGTGGATGTATGTGGGCATTCTCGCTATGAAAATTACATTTAAATGGGGTTTCTTCCTATTGGAATTTAAACATTTCAAGCTGGGAAATATGTTTGACATTCCATTCTTCTTGAAGTTGTGGTTGTGTTGCGCCCATAATAAATTTTTCTTATTATGGTATGACTGTTGGAAAATTATTATGGAAAATACATTCGGTTTTACTCATTTCTTTTGATTAAATTTCGAAGGGTTTTCTCTGTGAAATAAAAGAACAGTTGGGTTTTGTGATTATTGCATAATGCCACACCCTCTACCCAGTCCTTGGAAGATTTTTGGCCATTGGTATTATCATTCCACTATTTGAAAATATATTGGAGACTTGTGTATTTTCCTTGCGAACACTTTGGGAGGTTTGCAAAAAGATTTGTTTTGGAAGAAATGCGTTTTTTGTTTTGCTTTACAGCCCCCATTTAAAAATATTTCTCCCATGTTCTTGCTCAGGCCTCATTTTTTTATCTGATATATGGAAATTTAGTAAATTTGAACTCTGGTTTTGATATTTGTTATGGTGTTGACCCGACAGTGCGAAGGATTGGTTATATCCATGAAGTCGTGGCTCATTTTTTTATTTATCTATGAGGTTTTAGTCGATTTTGAGGTTATATGGTGTTTTAAAAAACGATGACTACCATCTTCGCATTGAGGTTTCAAACCTAGTCCATTTATGCATCAAGTATTGGTGTTGTGATATAAATTTTATATAATGAAAGGTCGATGGATTTATGTTTGTTTTCTCAGCCTCCCATGTTGGCTTGAGACAATCTGGTTTCAAATGACTTTGTAAACAGTCTCCTACAAAACGTTTTTCTAGTTTAAATGGACATCTATTAGAAAAAGAAAAAGGGGAAATGAAAATTGTAAAGTTTGACTATCCTGAAATTTTCATTAGGTTTTATATTGAGCACTATAAAAACTATCGTGTCTTCGATTTGAATTGTTAATAGAGAAAGGTTTTTGGCAAATGATGGCAACACCAATTTTTGAATAAATGTTATTTCATGTAATAGAACATTAATCATGTCATTCCCATTCATTATATCACTTTCCACTCATTATATTCCCACCACCTTCCCAAATACATTTAATTTATCCCTTGTTCTGTTATTATGAATTTCATTTTAAAAAAGAAAGGATTAAAAGGAAAAGAAATGGACTAGATGATGACTGGTGTTGGAAGTTTGGATATGGAGACATTGTTTCCCTCTGCATTTTCTTGAAAAGTGTTCATTGGTTGATTCTTGTCCATCCTACCATTTTTTGGCTCATTACAAAGACCCCCATCTTCCAAATAGTCCTATCACTCCCTGTTTAAATGGAAATTGATTATTGAATTTAAAAATAGGATGGATGGATGGATTGCATGTGATTCTATTTTGAATGATAGAGCCAACCTTTTGATTTTATTTAAGTAGAGTATTGATGCATGGATTGTTAATATTTTTTCATAACACGATTGGAATATTACTTCAGGATGATTTTATTTAGTAGAGGTAGCAATGACAAAGGTGAAAATAGAGGCACATGAAATAATTGACAAAGAGGTCATAGAAGGCCACAATTTTCGATACCATTTGACATTAATCTGTAAGAACTAAATAAACTTTTCCAAGCTGGGTTTTTTAATCTAGTTGGCCAAAGAATTATGAAACCTATACCTGAGAGACCTCCTTTCTAGCTGCGTAAAAATTTCTCTGGTATCCACATCCCCCCTCATGTGTCTATGCAACTAGAACCACCTGCCAATGATGGTTGGAAAGAAATTGTTCATCAACTTATAGCTCATTGCCATGGTTTTCCTACTGTGTTGTTTCCATTACCCCCTCCTCCATCGCCAATCAACCCAAATTCCCAAGTTGATTATGTTGCCTCCCCAATATAGTCTTCTCATGAAATCAAAAGGATAAAAATTGATGTTCCTAAGCCAGAGATAGATAAGGGAAAAGGAGTGTCCAATCCCTCCAAGTCCTCCAAAGATTCCTCTGAATCTGTGTCTTCCTATATTCACATCAAAGATAGTTTCTCTCATATCATCAGTGAGATCCACCCACAAGGTCCTAAACAGCTAAAGATTGTTGCACAAGAAAAGTCAGAAATGGGATCAAAAGCAATGATGATTTTAGGGGCTAAATTTCGCTCATGGGCTAATTTTTCATGGTTTTTCCCAAAATGAGGTTCACTATTTTAAAAACAATTCGCCCATATTTCTATAGGATAAACTTATTTTACCTTAAAATCGCCAAAATTTTATAAAAAATATATAAAATCCTTAGAAATTTGAATATTTTTGCAAAAATATTGCCAAACATTTATAGTTGGATTATGAAGGATAAGTCAGATTCGCCAATGTTTCTACATTTTAAAATAAATTTTCATCCTTAAAATCATCCCTGATCAAAAGAGGGAAGTAGTGAAATGTGGCAAAATGCCTCACACAAAAAATATGGTTTTTAGTGCTTTTAATGATTTTATTTTGAAGACAAATCTTATTGGTGTGGTTAAAAATGTTTGGACAACAAGGAATTATTTAGAAATTATGTTTTGGGACAACATGAGTATGAGTATTTTTTTCTATAGTCATGTTTTATTTTGATCTTAAAATATTTTGACTATTTATAGGGATGGGAGTTACAAGGCGAATACCCGAGTTAATTTTTTGGGTTATTATGTTTCATGTTTTGACATCATTTAAAAAATGAAAATGGACTGACAAATGGGTCCCACCTATTGAGTTATTATTTAAACAGATTAGTTAGTCTATTATAGATTAACAAAAGGAAGGTAGTTGAACTATCATAACTAATTAGAAAATAATAAAAGATCAATCAAATGAAGAGACAAAAAAGAAAAGAGAGAATAGAGGGATAACTTACGCTATAAGGTTTTCTCTGTACTTTTGAGATACTTCCATTCTTCATTCATTTTGAGTTTATTAGAAGGCTTAACCATCATGATGATAGCAGGGTCTTATTGAAGGGAACAGGATTCAAAATTGAATCATGTTTTCCAACAACTTGTCTTTAAAGGTGTATGATTTATCTTTGACAGACTCTGTGCTCTTGTTTGTTTATGGATTAAATTTCATGATTGATACAGAATATTTTGTACAGTCAAGTGACAACATTTTGTGGCAAGATGATCCAGATATTTAGCTTCAATTTTCTTTTTTTGTCAGAGGATTTTTGTATGGTTCCCATCAAAGACTTCTAAATATGACTTTGGTCCATACCCTCGCAGGGGTTTGTAAAGAGAATTCAACATTGTATCTCAGAATGAAATCAATATAAAAATCATATTTATGATTTCATTCTCACATGTGTATCTTGATGATGTGGTTCAGATTTTTCTTTTATCTTTGTCTCTTATCCATACACACACTTATGTAAATTCTTTCTTATTTTACTGTCTTTTGCACAGTTACATATAATATATAAAACCAGCCTTGGTCCCTCGTACTTAATACATGTGGATTAAGTGATTTTTTTTTTAATTGTAAGGCTATAAACCCTAGGTAACATTCCCAACTATCTTGCTTTAGCCCAACAAGATATGAAAATGATTGAGTAAGGTTTCTCATACCTCTTCCTCAACATTTACTTGGCAACCATACTGGGGAGATCTTCCATATCTCTCCAATTTATTGTATCATGATTATATTTCATTTTTTTGTTTTTTCTGATTACTCTTTGACTAATTTTTTTCCATGAAAGTTGTTGTTACGAGACAACCCAATATTGGAAACGGTCTTGATGACCAAACCAACATCTCATTGAATTTATTCAACACTATTTTAGAGACTGTTAGTACTTGTGCTGAACTTGAATTCTCTTGGGAAATAATTGAAAGGGACATAAACATACATGAATGTTGGGAAGCCAAGAAAAGGAAGCCCATAAATCAACAATAACCTCCATTTTAGTACCTCTTCGATATTTCATTTCATGTCCTCTAATACTCAAATTTCTAGAAAGAGAAGAGGGTTGTCCCCTGAAGCTACTCCTATTTTTGAAATAGGAAGGAGGAAAATTGTTTTATCAACTCAATAAAGTTCTCTTAGTTGAACCTTTTCTGATTCTAATAGTTCATCCCCATCGCCCATACCTATCACTTTCAACATGACATCTGCAGGTAGTGGTAGTGGCACCGAAGGTCCATCCTCGCAACCTTATGCTTCATCAATGATCGGTAATATCTATAGTCATCAAGTCCCTATTCAATCAACTACTAACCCCACTAAGCTCATTAATAAATATGGAATTTTCCAATTTAAGGAAGATGCTACAACCACCCCATGGAACATATCTTCTCCCTTGAATCTCACACCATCCACCCACCCATTACCAAAATTCAAGGATCATTTACCTAGGTTCTCAGGAAATGGTACTGTTACTACAAATGAACACCTGATATGATTTTTTAATGCTTTTTATAACATAGGGGCTAATGATAATGGCACTTGCATGTGTTTATTTGTCAATTCTCTTGAAGGGAAAGCTACAGTAGAATTTTTCGACATCCCTCCCAAAATCCTTTCCACTTGGGAAGAATTGGTTTATTGGTTCAAGTCCACTTATGGACAACCCAAGAGCCCAGATGAGAATTTAAGGGAATACAGAAATATTTCTTGTAAGGATGGTGAAACCATTAAATATTTTAACCTTTGCTTCACCAAATTATATAATCAAATCCTTGAACTAATCTGTCCTCAAAATTAGGCTTCTTTCATGCATTACCTTCCCCTTATCGCCATAGAATTGAAGAGAAGGCTATTGACAATATCAATTTCACCCTTCATGCATGCCTATAATATGAAGAGAAACTCGAAAGAATGATTCTTCCTAAGGGAGACTTGGCCAAGAAAATAGGCGTGTCTTCTCTCCTACAACTCATGCATGATATGAATAATAGGATGAGCCTACGAATGCAAAGGAAATTCCTCTTCCTCTTCCCCTGGGGATTCTTATTCTTCCTTGGCACCTTTTAGGAATACTAATGAAAACACTTTTCAGACAAAGGTCATAATGGCTCGTAGGTTGTGTAACTTATGAGAAGAAAATAATGAGAGTACTTGTGAAGTTAAGAAAAATGCTAGAGATAAGATATTTGGAAAAAGGCATGATACCATGATTGTTCTTTAGATTGGGTTGAACCAGAGGATGTTATGGTAATAATTAATAGTAATAAATCTTACACTGCAAAGGGAAAATATGACCTTCCCCGTACTTCTTCCACCCCAAGCTCATCTTCTCAAAGTGTTGATACACAAGATGTCAAAACTTCAGATAATCAAGGAGTGTCTTCTCCTCTTCCCTCGTCTAAGTACAATATCCTTAATCAATTGGCTAATATCAAAGTTGATGCTACTCTTTTAGACATGGTTTCTTTCCCAGAATAGAATCATCTTAAAAACTTTATGGAAGGTAAGGTTTCTACCATAGCCAATCTATTTGAATAATCAAAGGAAGAGGACTCAACTATAAATAAGATAACTGTAAATAACTTTAGGAACTCTGTAAAAAAAAACCTTTCTACATCTTAGTAAAAATCATGGATAAAATAGATCATTGTTTCCTAATTGATGTCGGGTCCGGTCCAAGTGTGATGTCTAAAATTATCATGTAAGAGCTTGGTTTATCTTGCACTAATGAAAATTCTAGAAGCATGCTTTCTTATAACAGTATGAAACAATTAAATATAGGTGAAGTCAAGGATGTAACCTTAGTTTTGTGCGCACATCCTGAGATAAGAACAACCATCAACATCCATGTAATTGATATGTCGATGAGTAACTACTCAATTATTTTGGGAAGGGATTGACAAGCCTTAATTGGTGGATACCTTTCACTTGATGGAACACATTTGTCCATCCCTTGGAACAGAAAGAAAATTATAGTCCGTAGGGAAAGAATAATTCCACCGTATATAGAGAGTGTTCCCCAAACTAATGTAAATTATCTCGAAGAAGATTTGGGAGTGTACTCTATATTTGTTGATGAAGGTGACACTATGCTTGAACCCATTTATTTTTATGATGGCATGTGGCACATGCATTTTGATGGCTCATGTTAAAATGAAGGTAATGGAGACGATATCACTTTATATTCTCCTATAGGTAAAATCCATAATTTCTCTTATAGGTTGGAATTTTCTTGCACAAACAATGTCACTGAGTTTGAGGCCTTATTGTTAGGCATTGAAAATGAATATAACCTTGGTCATGTCCACCTTACAGTTTTTTGTGATTCTGAACTTGTTGTGAATCTTGTACAAAAAATTTATGCAGCAAGAAATAAGTTACTTAAATGTTATACTCAAGTTGTTTGGATGCTGATTTCAAATCTATTATCATTTAACATCACTAATGTTAAGAGGGAGCTTAATTCAATGGCTAATAGGTTGGTTGTGTTTGCAACATCTTCTACTTGGCAAATTTTACCTCAAAGACATGATTGTACATTCCAATCTCTATATCATTTGCACATCCCTGATAATGTAGAATCATGGTAGGTTTTATCGAGTGATGAAGGCATTTGCACTTTCATACAAAATGAACCGTTTAAGCCCAAAGAAATCATCTTGGTTGAAGATGATAAATTTTCTAAGGTTTTGACTCCTCTTGAAAGTTCATTTTTGTCAAGTGATGTAGGAAACAAGGAAACACATAAGGAAGAGGATTCAAAAAGGAAAGTTGGTGATACAATTTCCTTGAATATTGGGACACCCGAAACTCCAAATATCATTAAATTAGGCATCCAATGTTCTGATGAAGAGAAAGCAAAATTCACAGAATTACTCTGTGAATTTCAAGATGTTTTTTCCTGGTCATACGAGGATCTTCATGGTTTTGATCCTTCTCTCATACAACATTCCATTCCTATCAAAGAAGGGGTAAAACTAGTTAGGCAAAGATAACGACCTATTAGCCTTGTGCTCAAAGCCACTATTAGGAAAGAATTGGAAAAGTTGTTGAAGGCTAATATAATATTTCCAGTTAAGTATTCCGACTGGGTTTCAAATCTGGTCCCTGTTCGGAACAATACTGGCCATATCAGATTATGTGTTTATTTTCATTCATTGAATAGAGAAAGTGTCAAAGAACATTTTTCACTTCCCATTATGGAAATGATTCTACAATAGGTTGCAGGTGTTGTGTTGGTTTTGTCACTTGGGTGAGCAAAACAACAACACTTGCATGTTTAGATAAGACTGCTAAAAAAGACAAAAGTTTAAGAGTGGGTTAGACAAACCAACACACATGAAAACAAAGAAATAAAACTAAAAACAACTAAGAAATAAATTTTAGAAAGCTTGAGAAACTTAGAACCGTGAATATCAAACAATAACCAACATATTGCTACCAATGGATCAATAGATTAGTAGGAAAAACATCGTAGAGAAAGGAAGGGACTTATGAGTCCCCTCTTCCTCCTTGGGAGGGATCTTGAGTTCCCTAATTGATATCTCTTCTCTTCATACAGTGGAAAAAATGAAAAATGGAGAAGAAAAGCAATGCATATTCCCTCAAGAGGTGAGTGGAATGGCCTATTGCAATGGTGTGCTTGAAGGCTTCAAAGAGAAAATAGGATTATCAAAGAAGAATTCTTGCAGCATAACAATACGTTAAAGATATCAGTTTCTTAACGCACCCATGGATCCTATTTATATCATCCATTCATGGAAAAATGTAATTGGTTCATAGTGTGAAAAAGGGGCCTTTTAGGGCACCCTCTAGCCCTTGACCATCCTCCAAGCTAGATTTATCTCATATATGAGTGTCAAATCATGTTGGGGGTCGGACTAGAAGTGGTTGAGGGGCTGAAAAGATCCATAAATGTGCCATTCATAGAAGTGCGTGGATTTTCTCGTAGACAGTCACACATTTTACGCATAGTGCGTGCTAAGGGTTTTGTTGGCCCATGCATACTGTGCACTGTGCGTGTGCTTCCTTTGGTGAATTTGCGCAATTTAATTTTTGACCCAATTATATATTTTTTTTCATTTTGATGGACTTTGGTGTTGTGGATGGATTAATTACTGTTGGCATTGATGTGTTTCTTCAACCATTGTGTGCAATTTTGCGAACAATTTTTCAGTGATAACAGATGCCCCCTGATGTGTGAGGTTAGGATCATACGTATAGACGAAATACATCAGTGTTTCTTTTTCTGAGAGTGCCATTGTAAGGAAGAGTGAAGAGAGGAACTACAAGAGAGATCTTCTAGAGGGAGAGGGAAAATTGTGGGAATGGTGAATGGACTTTGAAGTGAGGCAAGGATGACTGTAAGAATTGTCGATGACTTGTAGGCATTGATGGCCTAACAAATTTAGAGTTGGTATGAAACAACTACAATAGTCACATAGTAAGACCCACCGTAACATGAGAGTTTTTTGAAGTCGAATGTTATGGGGGTCAATAGAATCAGAGAGAAATGATGATTCTCCCTGTTTTGTCCGAGACTCCTCATTGAAAAAGTAATGAGAGTCAAGATATTGTCACCCTTCTAGAAACTGTGTTGATATCGACAGGAAGGGAGACGTGACTCCAAGAGGAAAAGGGATTCATGAAAACCACTGAGTAATATATGATATCAAGTATTGAAGGGTAACATGAACAAAGTCAAGATGTTGTGGGAATCAAGATTTCCTTTGGTTGGGGTGTTGAAGGATGATTGGAAGCAACCATAAAACTAGATCTAGAATCAGGAGGACAACTAGATATGGGGTTAAATTGTGCCAGAGGCTAACAAAGTGGACAAACTCAAAGATCATGGGTATATGGACTTGGGATACTCAGGGTTTGTGAACGATGTTGGAATAAAAAGAGAGTGGATTCCCCAACCAAGGGAGACATGGGTTTATTTTCTAGGAAAAATAAGGCCATCAAAGATGACAAAGAAAGATATATGCATATGCTAAAAAAAAGGATTTTTACAATTACCAAAGAAATAAGTAATAATTTGGGTTGAATATACAGATATAGAAATGAGTGCCCAAGTGAAATATGGCTTGGCCTGTGAGAGCGCAAGTTTGTGAAAGAGAACTGGTGGAGGGTGGGGGTCCCATGGGTGGGTTTCTGATTAGGTAAATGGATGGAAGACAATCTACAGATGGGAAAATTGATGGTGTATGAGATGGAGGGATAATGATATCGTGGGGATGTAGTTAATAGAACCAATATGACATGACCTCAGAGTCCACTAGGAAGGTTAGCAATATGATGAGAAGAAGTATTGGGTTCATTCTCAGAAATGAAAAATACGATCAGGACTCCCATCCCTAGGGGGTGAAATCATCATGAGTGTCAAGTTTCCAAGGGGATCTATAAATGGGACAACTCATGTGGGGGAGAGTGATACCGGTTGACAGTACCCAAATGCAACAGAGGTAAAGATACTATAGAGCCGGATGTAAGGACCCTAAAGGTAAATGTCAGAGGGTGTGACTGGGATATGAAATTGATTTACAGAGGGAATAATTACATGCTAGTGTCGAACATATAATTGAAGGGGTGGTAAAATTGAGGAACAAGTACTTGCACACATGAAAACAAAATACCCGACGTGAACAATATCTGATGATAAATAACATATAACAACTATTTGATAAAATTGAAAGTGAGCACGCGTACCTGAATGTGACATGAGAAAAATACTCCTCTAGGGTCAAGTGTAGATGATGATCCAGGGAATGTGAATGTGTAGATGGTGGGAGCAGGATCCCATGGATGAGAATGGATCAAAAAAATGAGGCTATGGGCTCTTGTAACAAAGTGTGGAAGTTGGGAAAAGGGGGCTATATATGGTTGGTGGGCATGCAATGACACCTCATTGGTACCTGCCACTGTTGTTGAACGGATGAGATAGTTGTGAGGATATTTTGAGATTACGGGAGTGTGAGGATACCGACCTGTGAGTGGCGAGAAATAGGTTAGTGGTCCTAACATCCCTCATTTTGTAAAATTCATAATTTGTAGGTAGGGGATGTACGAAGGGATGTATAAGGGATTTTAAGGGTAGGGGCCCACCATTGCGTGGGAAAAGGAGAAATACCTATGCATATGTGCACGGATATAACACCATTTCCTGCACATAATGTGCGGTTGTGCTTGACACAACCGCACATGTGGGTGCGGGGGTGGGAAAGACTGACGCACATGAGATGCACACCTATCTGAATGGAAGCCACACACTTATGCATGGATATTTCTCAGACAGTTGTAAATGAGTGAGAAGTTGTGAAAAGAACAAGTGTGCACATGTGCGCACCTATCTAGGTGAAATCCGCATATTGTGGGCAAGGCTAAGGGTTTTTAATTTTTCATATTTTTATGTTTTTTGATGGATGATGAGGTTGATCAAATGTTTCTGTGTGGATGTAGATGATCAATAGAGTATACAGAAACATGTCGGTCCACTGGAGCGAGCATGACTGTGATCGGTTATGGGAGGCGACGAGGGAGAAGCCAGGAATGTAGAGACACTTGGCATCCTATGGGTTGCTAAAGTTCTTCAAATTCCCCCTAATACAATCGTAGGAGTTCCTGCTGCAGTATTTGATCAAGATGTGGAGCATTGATCTGCAGTGCTTCATAGTTAGAGGGGAGAAATTGACATTCCTTGCAACAAAGGATGTGTATTTCTTGATGGGGCTCCCATTCTGTGGGATGAACCTTCCTATTGAGCCCCATCTGCCCAGGGACGATCAGGTGGATACCATGGTGGGTCACCATTGTACTGGGTTGAACCCTATGTCGGGTTCGATCGTCTACATTGAGTCCATTTATGACCTCCTTACTGAGTGTATTACTGCAATGGTGGTGAGGATATACAGATCCTTGGGTACTCAGTGGATCACTGGGTGTCAGTTGAGGGTTGTGGAACAGGTCTTAGATGGGGACCTGTTTTCATGGGGTGTGCTTATGCACACCAAGATGATGGGATAGATGAACTGGTGTTGGCGAGTTGACTCCGATGACTTTGATTTTGGGTCCATTCTGGTGGCTTGTTTTTTAGAGAAGGTGCCTATGTTGCGCTCGAGGATCTTTCTAGATCCATGGGGTGACGAGAGTCGCAACTGATGTGGTGGGCCCACGTGTTGGCCCGAAATGGAGGCAGGGAGGGTGGCCATTATTTCATGGCCATGGTGGCTCGAGTGTGGTGCCAGATGCTACAGGTTATTCTAAGGTATCTATACACCGGTATGGACTATCGCCATGATCCAGACATGGTTTTTCCTCCTAGGGAGGGTTGGGACAAGTGAGGTATGTGTTATAGTTTTATGCTTTGTGATTTTGATAGATAACATTGATTATATATATATATATATATATATGGATGCTAACACTATATTTGGTGTTTTCTTGCAGATGTAGGACCTCGAGGACAAGAGGCAAAGGTCATCGGGGAGCCAACTCATCGGGGGCCAACTTGACAGGCATCGGTAGAGACGAGGGTTGGACAGAGGTGACGATGAGATGACGTTGGTGCTTGACCATTGAGAGATATGCAAGGATATTTCGGGGTAATGCTGGAGGATTTACGCCGATGTTTCAAGAAAGTTCTAAAGTGTGTGCCCAATGGCATGTGGGCCCAAATCCAGGATGAGGATGTTCTGGAGTAGTGTGTGGGAGTACCAGTAGTGTGGCAGACCCTGATCTATCGAGAAACAATGGTGGGGGGAAATGATGACTGGTCGAATGCCTCCTTGACCTGGAGGGACCTCAACTAGTGGGGCACCTTTGGTTGACAGAGGACCTGTGGGGGGAGCTTTGGGGGCACCGTGAGTGCCGATTTTTGTATGTACGGGCTTGGGAGCCCATTTTTGTATAGGGTACTTGATACCCATTTTTGTACTCATAGGGGTGGGGGGATTCATGGGCCTACGGATGATTGTATATTTTTTGTAAACATTTATGACCGTTGATGATATATATAGATGGATATGTTTTGATCATGCATAGCTCTCTATGTTATGTTTTTATGTATGATGTATTTTCTATGTGTTGTGACAAATGTATAATGCTATGTATAAAATGTTGTTTTAATGTGATAAATACCAATCTAATACTAGGTTAGCCATGTGATATGCTACTTAATTAAGCATTCTTGGAATATGTGTAAATGTGATTGAATCAAATTTGTGATATAGGATTCTAACTTGTAGGTATTTGTGAAAGAGGAAAGGATTGTGAACATGATATACATTGTTGAGTTGCAGGATGATAAGCTAGGAATATAATAGAACGTTAAGGTGACGAATGTGGCTGTGACTAGCCTCAGCGAGGAGACCAATGATGACATCATATTTAGATTGGTTGTTGGTGGCTAAGCCCAAACATATGCCACTCGAGTGGAGCAGGACATGTGAGGGAGTATAGAGGGCCCAAGAAACCGAAGCAAGATTCTGGGCCCAGTGGTTGGCATCATCATCATAACCGATGCAGTAGGATGATGGATAATGCATATGTAAATAACATGGATGATAGATAAGACATGAGGAGTGGTGGCAATAAAGAATACTAAAAACTCTACAAATGTGTACAAAGAGAAACCTAAGGTAGGGGGGCTACGCTTAGGCATAAAAATTCTTTAAGAAAAACTCGTTGATAGGTTATTTGAGAGAGTAGCCTTCTAGAGAGGCCAATATGTAGGCACCTTTAGTCAGTAAATGTTGTACGATGTAGGGTCCATGCCATAATGACTCGAATTTCCCATGGTCGAGAGTGTCATGGGATATATCATAGAATAACACGAGATCACCTTCGTTAAATGAGCGAAGGTTGACATGGAGGTCGAAGGTGGCTTTAGACCACTTTTTAGTTTCCTCATTGTGTTGTAATGAACATCGACGATCTTCATCAAGTGACTCTAAGGTTAGTAGGTGTTGCTCCACTGGTGAAGTGTCAGGTAATAGCTCAATGGTAGTGTGTAATGTGGGGATTTCACACTCGATAGGAAGGGTGGATTAAATACCATGGATGAGGTGGAACAGTTTAAAATTGGTGGTAGTTTTGACTGCCATGCGATAAGCCCATAAATAGGAAAACAACATATGATGCCAGTTGGTCTTGTGTTTGTTGATGGTACATTGTAGCATGGTTTTGAGGACTTTGTCGACAATCTCGACTTGTCCATTGGACTAAGGGTAGTGTTGTTGTACTAATACACACTTGCTAACGTGAGCTAAGTCCTGCTCACTTAGTGTGTCCTTGGAGGCACAATGCCTAGGTTCTCAGTCCACACTGTCAACTTGACTGGAACCTCTTCCTTCTAGGCTTACTCCTAGGGAAGCCAAGGGGGGTAGTCCCTAGTAACTAGAT
>SNQJ01S0176803.1:14052-32237 GCA_010110895.2 Picea sitchensis | reverse complement strand
GAAAGTGGTTAACCTTAAAATAAGGAAAATAGGTTAAGTGACCTAGAAATGGGTTAAGTAACCTAAAAATGGGTTAAGTGACCTAGAAGATGAAAGTATAAATAAGAAGCTAGGATCTCTTGTAAAATGTACATTTTGGTGAGAATCATTTTGTGGATCAATGGAGAGATTCTTGTGAATATCTTGTGGAGTATTGATGGAGAACTTCTTATGAGAGAATCCTATTGGTGTGGATCTCTTGAGCATGATTGAAGATCTATTCTGAGGAAGAGAGTTAAAGGAGGATCTCATGGATGCATCAAAGTTTCGGCAATGTCGAAGATCTTGACGGAAAAATTCTCGGATTCACAGAAAACCCTATTTTTTGATGCCCACGTGGGTTGTCTATGTATAGGGTGCATGCACACTTGGGTTGGTTGTGTATAGGGTGAGTGTACATGTGGGCTGACTATGTACAGGGAGCGTGGACTGAATAAAATCATGGATATTTGTGTTTGAGATGGTGCCAAGCTCTTGCATGATGAGGCAGGTTCCAGATCTGCATTCTATGGTCTCAGATCTATCACTGAGACACTGGTATGGTTACATTATTGTCTTTATGGATACTATTGTTTGATGTGTTGTGAATGCTTAGGGAATTCTTGGTATGGCTTCTATGATTTGGTTCAGTTTGGTTGATGGAGTGAGAAACACTCTTGTGATTTTGTAGTGACATGATTGCTATGGTATACTAGTTGTTTATAAATGATTGAGATAGCATTCATATTGATTTGTTGTGGAGAATGAGCAAGCTATTAGAGAGCTTGGATGTGTTGTGACTGGTTGTGGGTCAGTTTGGACAGTGGAAGACAGAAGAGAAAGTGATTGCAGGTTGCAGATGATTTGAGCATGTGAAGAAAAGCAAAACCCTAGTTTCTTAGAAGCATACACTTGTTGCATTATACACTGGCCGCGTTCACACGTGGGCTGTAGTGAGCCAGGGCGTGTGCACACATGGGCTGCACTACTGACAGGTCGCGTACTTGTTGACAGATTGATATATTTTGAGGATTGTTGCCTCATCTCAGTTGGTGATGAGGGTGTAATGTGAGTCTTTCATTATAGAGCATGTGCTCTTATAGAGTTGTACTCTATTCAGTTTTTGCTGATAAACCCCAAGGATTGTAGTTTGTAATAAAAACAAAATTGTACATACATCTTGTGTTCTTTGTGTTCATTGTGGTGATGACTTTTTGATGATATACTGTTGATATATGTTGTTGATATGTGCTCACATATAACTGGTTATAAATGACAACAATGGGTAATGAATAAATGTTGAATGGTAATTGATGAGTTTTTGTGCAAGAGGGAATTTTTGGGAAAAAGAGCCCCACACTCATTCACCCCCCCTCTAAGTGTGGTAGGTGTGTCCAACACAAACTGCATTCATTCTTGTATAATAATAGACTAATAACATAAATTATTTCTCACCTTTAAAACCTTTTTTTGTAGTTGGTCCAACTATATCAGTATGCACAATTTCTAGTGGTCTTGTCATTGAATATTCCTTTGATTTGAACTTGGTCTTTGTTTTCTTTCCTTGTTGACAATGCTTACATAAAGTGTTGATTGGTTTCGTGATCTGGGGAATTTCTCTAACTGCTTCCTTTTTGTTGACTTTGACAAGGTTATCAAAGTGTATGTGAGCCATTCTTATGTTCCATAGCCAACTTTCATCTTCCTTTCCTAGAAAACACTTTTCATTTCCAATTTCACATAATACATATATGTTGCTTGAAGTTCTTGTAGTTGTTGCAATCAATTTTCCCGAACCTTCTTTTCTTATTTTACACTTCTGTGAATCGAAAGTAATTTATGACCTTGGTCATACATTTGAATTACACTTAGATGATTATGTTTCATATCTTCTACTAGTAGAACATTTTCTGCCTTGGTATTCTTGTTTTCAATTATGACTATGCCTTTTCCAATGATTTTAGTTGAATCATCATTTCCGAAGGAGACTGGTCCATCTCTTTCCTTTATTAATGTAAGAAACTTTTCTTTATCACCTGTCATGTGTTTTGAATAGCCACTATAAACATACCAACCATGTTTCTTCTGCTTATATTGTAGAGTGAGTGTGCATTCTTCATTGTTATACTGATTTTTATTTCTTATCCATGTTATCTTCTGAGGTTCATGTCTGTTACTGTTGTTGTTCTGTTGTGGTTCTCTATACGGGACTGGCAATCTACAATTGTTTGCCATGTGTCCAAAGTTGTTGCACTTGTATCATTCCACTTTAGTGTTCAATGATTCAAACCTGTTGTAGCTTCTTCTTTGCATTCCAATAGGCATTCTTGGATAACCATTTTGTGTATAAATTTCAAAGTTGTTTATGTTCCTCCTATTAGCTCTACAATTTACAGCTTTATGTCCAAAATTATTTCATGCATAACATAAACCAAAAATGATAGTTTGATACCCGGGAATTGAATATCTTCTTAAAGAAGTTACTTTTATGAATCCTTCTTCTTCCTAAGGCTTGTTTTTTTCTATCGGTCGTTGATTCTGAAATCTAAATCTTCTCAATAGAGTGTCCCTTTAATCTTCCTTGTAGGTCTTCCTATAATCTTTGATTTTTTTTTTCATAACGTTTTGGGTATGTTTCTTGTTCTATTGCTTTGGATCTTGATCCCTTTTCTATCTGATTGTATCCAAGTCCAGACTTTTCATGATGAGGATTTTGACTGTTGATAATGTCATCCAAAACCTTTGAGTTATTCTGCATATTTTTCTTTTGAAGATCCTTTCTCAATGTGACAATATTTTCTTCCAAATTTTCAATGATCTTGTCTCTTTCTTCTAGATGTTATTTGATTGCTTCTTTAATTCTTTTATCTTCTTCTATTTGAACCTTCAATTTCATGATCATTTGTTCTAGTTCCTGAGTGTCTTCTTTATTGTCTAGTTCTTCTTGTGGCTTCTTGTTTTTCTTCTTTTCTCTTCTTATAACTTCTATAGAACTCAACAATTCTTCTTGGTAGTCAACTTCTACCTCTTCATATTATTCTTCGATGTCTTATTTATCAAAGTATTCTACTTCCATGAATATAACTCTTTATGTCTCACTCTCACTGACTTCATCTTCATTTGATGAGGAGATGTCTTCTTTGGTGCATAAGCTTTTCTGTAAAGATTTATTTTTGGTTCTCTTTCCTTTATATGTTTGTTTGTTATTTGAGTAATCTTCATCATTCCTCTTATTTTTCTTATGAGGACATTTGTTACCAAAATGACCAATACCATCACAATTAAAACAAATCAATGGAATATTACTTTTATATCTATCGTTGGTTCCCTTGTTCAATCTTCTGAAAAAGTTGGCCACTTCTTATTCATCATCTTCTGAGAAGTCACTATTGTTGCTATCTTCCTTCTGCTTTGACCTTTTGGATTCTTTGAAAGTTGCTTGTTTTATATCTAGATTTTTCTATTCAGTTCTCATTTCATATGCTGTGAAGATTCCATGTATTTCATCCATGCTTATTTAGTCTAGATCTTCTCTTTCTTCTACTATTGATATCTTAGAATTAAATCTCATAGGAAGAGATCTTAGTACCTTTTGAACAATTACAGATTCTTTCATTTCTTCTCTCAATCCTATGATTGCATTCATTGTTTCATCGACTTGTAAGAAGTAAGCTACAATATTCTCATCTTCCTTCATCTTTAGTTGTTCGAATTGACCTCTGCAAGTTTGAATCTTTGCTTCTTTGAATTTTGAATCTCCTTCATAAATATTTTGAATTTTGTCCCAAATCTCTTTAGCGGATTTACAATGTAAAAATTTGGTATATATTGATTCACCAAGACCATTCAGTAGTGATATGTGTCCCTCAAAATGGAAAAATAATAACGATCGACCAACTTTCATTCATTGGCCCTCATATGATGTTCAACCATCCACCTTCGTTGAATGGTCCATACATGCCAGTGATGTCCACCCCTTCGTAGGTCAATTATGTAATGGCATGTCCCATGCACTAAACTACGAACAAGAGAGAATCCCTTCCTTCTCCTGACTTATATCCGATAGTTGAAAAGGTCATCTCTTCAATTGGGTTGTTAGAGATAGATATCCCTACCCTTATCGAGGTCGTCGACATGTATTCCTTCTGGAATGTTTTTCTGCCATCTAGCAAAGATCTCCTAGAAGCCACATATGACATTTTTCCCTTGACATGTATTCCTTCCAGAGAATTGTCCTCTTGGAAGCCATGATCAAGGAAAGGTTTCGAGCATAGTTTTCCTCTATGTAGAAATCTTGTTAAAAATGAAACATAAATCTGGGGATTGAACCTGGAGTTATGAGAATAGTTTTTCTCTCTCTGTGGCAAGCTTGTTAAAAAATGAAACAGAGGAATGGTAATCAAATCCATTTTCCTTCCCAAGTGTTATCAATGAAAATTCATCTGTAGTGTTAGCCCATAAACTTTTCAAAGTCTTGTGGATTGTCGTTTCCACCTGGGTCTATAATTTTTCCTATGCTTCCTCCTTTGGCAGACCTGATTGGAGGATCTTATTTTTGGCTTATAGTTTTATTTTGTTGCCTTCATCCATTTAATCGACTTTTTTTTCCTTATCATATTTCCTGAGAAGTATCGGCCATAAGCCTTTCTATTTTCCATAAAATCAATCACTTCTCTCTCTTTGCCTCTGTCACTGATCCTTTTTGTTTTCCCGATTGTCATCCAATCATCCAAGTAGTCTTCACAGGCCACCATCGTAAGTTGCAAGCGCAACACTTAGAATGGTCTGATATGGACTCAAATCAAGTGAGTGAGCAAGATAAGATTTCAACGATGGAGATACATTGGGCATATCAGATTGGAGGCCATTGGTCAATCAATATCAAAGAGTTGCATGAAGTTTAGCGTCATCTAGAGGTCTTAAACCACGAGGCTAATCCTAGTCGTTGGAACTGGGAAGAACATGTGGCACGAGATCAACATTTCACCGACTCGCAAGATGGAGCAGTCAAAATTCAAAGTCATGAGGACTCACGAAATGAAAAGTTGCAAAATGATCTGGTTCGTTCATTCAGAGGGATGCATGTCATCCGATCTGAGGGATCACAATTTTGTGACATGGGTGGTTTGAGCATGGAGCACAATGTGAACTCGTGAAACGTGAAATCGCGATGCGCCTGAAATATTAGGCCCGCAATCATAGCCCAAGGTCATATGAAAGTAGGGTTGTAAATGAACGCAGGAATCTCATTAAGTGACAGACAACCAAGGTCATTCAAGGAGATGATCCTGGCCGTCAGATTCAAATAAAATATGACCATTGATTCAGATGGACATTTTCGCTATTTCGAGTGTAGAGATATTTGAAATCAGGGGGAGTGAAAACTCCCGAAATGTCAAATCCTGAAATCTCATATGGGATAAAGCATGAATTCATGGCCCGAGGTCATGCAGAGTGAGGAAAATATCTATGCAAAGGATCAAAGCACCCAATTCAGTCGCTAGAATGACTCAAAGGAGTCGTGAGCTCAGCTGAAACATTCATGGGTGTCACGTCTCACCCTGATCCCTGTGAAAGTGGTTTATGAAAATGGGGAAGGTGGTTGAAACCTTATTTCACCACATAAATGGAAAGCATTGAAAATCTGGCCGTGGAGGGAATATTGTCAACTGAAAGTTCCCTGTCATGGATTTTCGCGTGAATCCCATACCAATCTGATCTTGCATCTGATAGAAGAATGCAAGTGCAACCTAACAAAAGAAGATGCAGACACCAAGCCTTGAATGCAATGACCAGCGCACGCTTTTGTAGGGAGCATGATTCTTTGATTATATATACTTATTTTTTATATTTTGTAAGTTTCGATGGTAGAGAAAAGCTCCCGATTTGTAAATTTTTAATGAACACTCTGGTTCTCTAGTTATGCTTTGTAATCTGAGATTTCTTTTTTAATGAAAGTCAGATTTCTTGCTCCCTCTTGTTTCTCTTTTATACTGGAAGAGTTCATGATTCATCAATTCACTTGCATTATTGTGACTACGTTATGATGAAAGTTTTATTATAGTGTTGTTATAATCCCTTTCAGTTCCTTTGAGATTTGAATCCAAGTAGAACTTGTGTTTACATTTTCCTCCTGGGCTGCCGGAAAACCTGATGTCTTCGGAAAAACTCCACATTTTCTCGCCAAATTATTCCTCCTACCCACCTTTACCACAACCTAATGACTGAAATTAAACCAAGACATCACCTACTTGTGCATATTAGTCTAGTTTTCTAATTTAAGATGATATTTTCTTGAGACTGCACCCATTTGAACCTCTTGTAACCAACCTGTGACATAAAACTGATGGGTACGGGGCTTACCTCTATTGCAATCTAGAGGTGACTTCTAGTGTTAACATTTCTGGTGTTGTTGTCGGGGATGAAATTGAATATTTTCCCTGGGATTGAACAACAAATCTTACTAGTTTTGAAGGTGCAGTAGAACTTAGTACATCAAAGATTGCAACTATGCACTTGGCAACTCCACTGTGGTGACTCCACTGTTTCATTTGTGGCTTCTAGAGGCAGACACATGAGGTCTAATCCACAACTGCCTTTAGAAACACCTGAAGTTGACCCAGAGATAATTTCCAGAAAGGGAAAGGCCCCTCGAGAAGGTGTTTTTGCTGCTGAACCAGGTATTTCTGTTGATTTTCATTGTCCTCCTTTAGAAACTCTGATATCTACTTCTCATTCTCCTATTATATCGTTTGTTGGAGTTTCCTGAAGTTTAAATTTTGGGAGTGTTCTTGTTGAGTTTTCCCCTCCTAGTCTGGGTTTGGAGGGAGAAATCCTTGTCACTCCTCTCTCCCCTGAACTTGTGCCTTGGTCTAGACCCCAGACTTTGGAATATTTTCCCACCCCAGGTTTTATTAATCCTCCTCCTGTCAGAGTTATTGATTTTGATGAAAGGGGATCCTCTTCCCCTTCAAGCCCTGTAGCCTTCTCTCCAAATCCTCTATTGTTTCCCTTTCCTCTCATAAGCTTAGTTCCAGTCTCCTCTGTTCGAACCCCTCCCCATCATATTTATCCTTCACCTATCATCCCTATGGAAGGTGTCAATCCTCCTAGGAAAAAAATGGATTCCATAGTGGTTTCAAGATATTCCCCTCTAGTCCTACCTCATCCAATGAATTCTCTTCCTGCTAGAGATTACCTGAAGTATATGCCCAAGTTCATGGGAGAGGAAGACATAATTGTCGAAGAACACCTGGCTTCCTTCTACAATTATGCAGACAACCTTAATATTGAAAATGAGGATGTCTGGATGAGAGTCTTTGTCCAAATACTTGATGGTGAGGCTAGGAAATGGTTTAGAGGGTTGACCCCTGGATCTATTATTAGGATTGAGGACCTAGATGATGTTTTCTTGAGGCAATGCGGGGATAAAAAAGACTTTATGTATTATATCACAGAATTTAGTTCCCTGAGGATAAAAGAGGGAGAATATGTCTCCAACTTCTCCAAAATATTCAATAAAATATACAGTAAGATCCCTACTGAGATAAATCCTATCGAAGCTTCTGCCAAAATTACTTACACTAGCGCTTTTGACCTTGATTTCTACCTAATGTTGAGAGAAAGAAGAGTTATGTTGGCACACAGGGGCAGACCCAGGGTTCAACTCTAATATCACACCAACAAGCCCTAACTACTATCCCTTTCATAAACACCTGCAAAGTAGATGCAGTCTCACCTGAAGTAGCAATAGGGGGTTGCAGGACACAGGTGTCTACAACTAGAGGAAATGTGAGTGGAATCAAGGCAACCACACATGGAGATCATATTATTCTTTCCAGACATAAACCTACTTCACATAGTTATATATCAGATCTAACATTCTAATGCATCATCAGAGTAACAGAGAAAAGAACACAACACCAATCACACACAACAATAGGATATATGTGCTTCACCCTACCCCTAGGGCTAAATCCATAGAATTGTGCTTTATAATATATTAGATGAAAGATTACAGTTCTATCTGTGCTCCTAGCTTGCATATCTCTCTCTTTCTCTCTTCTCTCTATCTCCCTTCCCTGTGCACCCAACTGCAAGGTTGATCTTCGCACCCAGCTGAAGATCTTACAACACAAACTTCTCTCTCAGTAATAAAAACAATCACTCATCATCACATACCCAAACCCATATCAGGTCCTCTTGACCTTTTTTTATACATAAAAATAGCTCACCAATAGCCTTAGGCCAAAACCTAGGTGTCTAAAACCTTAGGTCAACTTGACCTGTGTTTTTCAGGGCTTCGCTAGCTTGTCTTTCCTTTATTCCCATGAGGTTCTCCAAAGCATCTACCAGTGAATTTTTTCTCTTGCTGAGTTTTCCATGATCCATCTTCCTTGTTGATCTGTCATCCTCAATCTCCTCATCCAACAACTTGCTCTTTCGAACTTCGTTCCATCTTTTCTTCTTCTTTAACCACTTCGGCCTTATCTTAGTAAACCTTCCTTTTACATAGTTTGCTTTTCACCTTTTCTTCTGTAATATTTTATTTCTTCCATAACCAAGGGCCAACAAGCCCCCAACACTCACCTGTGACTCATCTCGAGGCACTTTGATATGAATCTTCTGTTGTGTCTCAATTTCAGGCTACACAGCGTAGCCTGTGCTTCCTTCTCTATTCCTCCACCCTGTGTGCAGACTGTATTTCTTGTGTCTGGTACCCAGCCTCAGCTACACCTGGTACCTAGACCCTTCTCTTTCTAGTTTTACCGAGTGTTGCGAGGTAGCGGGTTGTCATAGTACAATTTCAACTGGCTCCCATTCACCAAACCTTCCTTTCATTCTCCATTCAAAGTATTCCACTGTGCAACTCCTCCTTCCATGACATAGGCCACCTCATATGGCCCCAACCAATGTGTTCTGAACTTTCTTGGATGCTTCATGAACTTGCTATCGTATATCAATACCATATCTCCTTGCTTAAATTCTTTCTTCTTGATGTGTCTGTCATGGTAGGCCTTTTCTCATTCCTTTTGAACTTCCTGATGGAATCCTACAATAAATTTGTCTTCTTCTAGTTCGAGAAACTGTGCCATCCTCTCTTGAACAATGCCAGTGTCATCCATATCTATAAAGGCTACAATTATTAAGCTAAGAACTAAATATTCCATAGATACAATTGCTTCTAGGCCATATACCAACTTAAAGTGGGTTTACATTGTCATCTTATTACAAGTAGTTCTATAGGCCCATAACATTGTTGGTACTCTAAAATCCCAGTCATCTCTATTTACACTGCAAATCTTCATCAGTGTTGTCTCCAAGATCTTGCTGAAAGCTTCAACCATCCCATTCTCTTGTGGGTGGTAAGGAGTGCTCTTCTGCTGGTGAAATTTGAATTCATTAGTCAAGGCTTCAATGGTATTATTAATAAAAATGTGTTCCTTGATCACTCATAAGGATATTCGGGCATCCAAACCTGGTTATGATATCATCAAATATGAAACGTGCAGTTGTAGTTTCACTACAATCCTTAACTACTCTTGCTTTTTCCCATCTGGTCAAATACTATGTCGTAGTGATGATGTATCTTTCTCCAGTGCGTTTCCAAATTGGGTTTATAGGTCCCATGAAGTCAATGGCCCATTTCTCAAACTCTTGTAAGGTTATATGGGGTGCTAAAGGCATCTCATCTCTTCGAGAAGTTTTCCCAACTCTCTGGCATACATCACAGGCTTTGTAGTATTCTTTAGCATCTCTGTGTAAAGTGGGCCACCAGAGGCTAGCTCTAAGAACCTTTTGTGATGTTGCTTTTCTTGCGTAGTGTCCTCTTGTGATTCCTTCATGAGCTTATTCTAAAATCAGTGGTCGTTATGTCTCCATAACATAGCTTCTCAGGATTTTTTCAGGTCCCTTGTTCATCCTTCCTGGATTTACCACAATTTCAAAATCGTATTCCTGAAATAAAAAAATACATTTGCATATCCTTCCCCCCAACACCGGCTTCTTGACTAGGTATTTTAGCGCATAATGGTCATTGAACATATTAAAGTGTCCTCCTAACAAGTAGTGATGAAAATTCTGCATCGCATACACCATGGCTAAACCTTCTCTCTCAGTGGTGGTGTAGTTTATCTCAGTTGTTGAGAGCTTCCTGCTAGCAAAGGCTAACGGGTGGTCAATATCTCCTACTCCTGGTTGTGCTAACACTTCTCCCAATACAATATAATATGCATCGACATGCACATGAAATTCCTTTCTCCAATTTGGGAAAACCAGAATAAGCACAGTAACCATTTTATGTTTGATTCTGTCGAATCTCTGCTGACATTCTTTTGTCCATTGAAACTGACAATATTTCTTTAGCAACTTCTCCATAGGTGTTGTAATCCATGCATAACCCTTAATGAAATTCATGTAGTATCCATTATGCCCCAGTGTAGTGCACAACTATTTGACTGAAGTAGGAGGGGGTAAATCAACAATAATGGCAATCTTAGATGGATCTACCAGTAACCCCTTCTTACACACGATATGGCCTAGCAACACTCCAAAGGGTGGAAATAATTTACACTTATTCAGGTTCAGAGAAATCTAACATTGTCTGCACTTATCCAACATTAGTCTTAAGCATTCAATATGGTTTTTCAATAAGCTAAAAACATACCAATCATCAAAATATGTTTCTAGAAATTTATGTGAAAACTCCTTGAATGCTTAGAACACCACCCTAGAAAATATGGTTGGTGCATTCTTCAATACAAAAGGAATCATTGTGTATTGGTAGGATCCCCACCTGTGGAAAATGTGGTCTTATGGCGATCTTGGCAATGTTGATCTGATGGTATCCCGAGAATCCATTGGTGAAGGAGTAGAATTCTTGTCCTCCCACGTTATCTAACACTTTGTTAGTAAATGGTGTAGGGAATGGATCATGTAGGCATGAATCATTCATCCTCTTGAGATCTACACAGATTTTGATCTCTCGTGTTTTCTTATCCTGAACCACCATAGGGGTAATCCACTCTGATTCTTCAATAGGTTCTATGATCCCTGCTTCTAGCATTCTATCGAGTTCAATCTTCACTTTCTCCTTGTATTTAGGGTTCAATCTGTAAGGTCTTTGTTTAACTGGCCTTACATCTGGTTTTAAGGGGATCTTCATCTCTCCCATGGTCCCTTTAATTCCCTTCATATCAGTGAACTTGGTTGGAAACAAGTCTTGATACTCATGTAATAATTTTGTGATCTTATCAATAGTGGCATCATCCTAGTAATCTCCAACATTAACAAGCTTAGGGGCTTTCTCTGTTCCAATATTAACTTTCTTGATTTTGATTGGCTGTCCAATAAAAGGTAGTTTGACTCCTGGTCCTTCGATGTCTCGTTGTCCTTCTATTTATGCAATGTTCACCTTCCTAGGATCATCGTCTTCATCGACATTGATATTGTAACATCCTTGAAATTTCTAAAGAGGTGCAGTCCATTCATGCTCTTCTTGCTCCACAAGGAGGCTAGGTGCTTCCTCAAATACTTTTTGTCTTACAACCTATAAATCTTGATATACCATAGGCTACTAAATTTCAAACAAGAATGTAGCTACAAAATTTTGAGTCATACCTTTCCAGTCTACAGTGGTGAGGCGTAGTTCTGCTTCAAGGTACCAGTTGATAGGTGTTGTGTCTAGACTATTGATGAATTTATGCACGCACTGCTCTTGAGGAATGCAGCTCTAGACCTCCTTACAACCTCGCACATGGTCTTTCAAGCATCTTTGACCTGTGTACCTAACTGTGCATCCTTCGACTTGTTCTGAAAATTGCATTGTCATCAAAGTGTGACATTGTATCTAGTTCATGATGTTCCTTTTATGTGTTCCCCGCCATCTTCTTGGAGTAGCTTTCAAAGCCTCGTCCAGTGCCAACAATATTTTTTGCATTGGTACAATTTCTTCAAATTCCAGTAAGAAAGTTGATAAGTGATTCAAACCATCAAATGTGTGTAAATTACTTATTGTTGTGCCCATATAGTGAACTTATCTGGTCAATATAGCACATCGTCAAGCATAAATCTGAATCCTTCTTCTTCCCGAGGCTTGTTTTTTTCTGTCATTCGTTGATTCTAAAATCTGAATCTTCTCGATGGAGTGTCCCTGTAATCTTCCTTGTAGGTCTTCCTATTCTCTTTGATTGTTTCTACATAACTTTTTGGGTATGTTTCTTGTTCTATTTCTTTGGAGCTTGATCCCTTTTCTGTCTGATTGTATCCAAGTCTAGACTTGTCATGATGAGGATTTTGACTATTGACAATGTCATCCAAAACCTTTGAGTTGTTCTACATATTTTTCTTTTGAAGATCCTTTCTCAATGTGACAATCTCTGCTTCCAAATTTCCAATGATCTTGTCTCTTTCTTCTAGATGTTCTTTGATTGCTTCTTTAATTCTTTTATCTTCTTCTATTTGAACCTTCAATTTCATGATCATTTGCTCTAGTTCCTTAGTGTCTTCTTTATTGTCTAGTTCTGTTTGTAGCTTCTTGTTTTTCTTCTTTTCTCTTCTTATAACTTCTATAGCACTCAAAACTTCTTCTTGGTAGTCAACTTCTGCCTCTTCATATTATTCTTCGGTGTCTTCTTTATCAGAGTCTTCTACTGCCAGGAATATAACTCTTTATGTCTCACTCTCACTAACTTCATCTTCATTTGATGAGGCGATGTCTTCTTTGGTGCATAAGATTTTCTTGAAATATTTCTTTTTGGTTCTCTTGCCTTTATATGTTTGTTTGTTATTTGAGTAATCTTCATCATTCCTCTTATTTTTCTTATGAGGACATTTTTTAGAAAAATGAACAATACCATCACAATTAAAACAAATCAATGGAATATTACCGTTAGATCTGTTGTTGGTTCCCTTGTTCAATCTTCTGACAAAGTTGACCACTTCTTCTTCATCATCTTCTGAGAAGTCACTGTGGCTGCTATGTTCCTTTTGCTTTGACCTTTTGGATTCTTTGAAAGTTGTTTCTTTTATATCTAGATTTTTCTGTTCAGTTCTCATTTCATATGCTATGAATATTCCATGCTTATTGAGTCTAGATCTGCTCTTTCTTCTAGTACTGATATCTTAGGATTAAATATCATATGAAGATATCTTAGTACCTTTTGAACAATTACAAATTATTTGATTTCTTCTCTTGATCCTATGATTACATTAATTATTTCATCGACTCGTAAGAAGTAAGCTTCAATATTCACATATTCCTTCATCTTTAGTTGTTCGAATTGACCTCTGTAAGTTTGAACCTTTGTTTCTTTGAATTTTGAATCTCCTTCATAAATATTTTGAATTTTGTCCCAAATCTCTTTAGCAGATTTACAATGTATAACTTTGGTATATACCAATTCACCAGGACCATTCAGAAGTGCATTTGTGGATTTGGAATTATTTTGACTTGTTGGATTATTGAGAGGGGGGGTGAATCAGTAATAGATAAATTTAATCCTTTTTAACCATATAATCCAAGTGTTATATCAATGAAGCATTATCATCCAATAACTACAGAGTAAATAAGCAATGAAAAAATGAACAAACATATGCATACACAGTACACTAGTGTTTTATGTGAAAACCCAAATCAGGAGAAAACCACAGAATGATTTGTCTTATATGTCTTGAAGAATTACATTCATTGGAAGAACCAACTTCCTTTGTTTTCCAACTGCAACTGGAAGGAGGCTCCAACCCCCTCTTTTCTCAGGCTACAAACTGAGGGAAGCTCCAACTCCCCAATTTTCTGGCTACAACTAGAAGGAAGCTACAACCTCCTATGTTCTCTGGCTACAATGGGAAGGTGGCTACAACCACTTGCCCTTGCCCCGTCCTGCCACCCTGAAGTAAAAGTAGAATGATGGAACCACTGTCAACCTATCACTGTGAGATATACCACTATAAACCTGTACCAATAATTATGAACCATGCATCAACCTGTACCTCAACCTATACCATAAAAAAGTGCATCAACCATGCACCAACCTGTACCAAATAAACTATAATCAACCTATACCATAAACATGTGCATCCAACCATGTACCAAGTATGTACCAATCATGTGTCAACTACTCATCAACTATGACTCATCAATATCTACCAACATCATCAACTATACACCTCATGTATGTGTTGTTGTGCCTCTTTTATCACCTAAATGAGAAAAACATAGGTGCTTGCAAGCTTAGCTGGGTTAGCTAAGAACGACAACAATAAAGGAAAGGGTTAGAAAAAGAAACATAAAAAAATAAGCTAAGAATTAAACTAAGAAATGAAAGAACAACTAAACTATTGAGCATAAGGACATAAGAACAATAAACCAATAAGACTCATGTCACCAATGGAAAGGATTGTATTAGTGAAAAGAAAACACCGAGAAGAAAGAGGACTTTGGGTCCCTTCTTCCTCCAAGGGAGGGCTCTTGGACCCCCACAATTTGAGCTCTTCTTACAACTTTGAAACTTGAAAGAAATGGTGAAAGATTCCCAAGATAATCCACTCAAAAGGTGAGATGGATTGCCCATATGTAATGATGCTAGTATACTCTTGATGAGAAAAGAGGACTCCCCAAGAGAATAGCAGCAGCATAACCTTGCAAATGAATTCCTTGAAAATGTAGTGCAACCATGGCCTTGTTTTATAGCACCACTTTGAGGTATTGTGCAACCAACTTTTTGTGTGAAAAGGGGTTGTTTAGGGAACTTTTAGGTCTTTGACCAACCACCCAGTCAGATCCAACCAAGATTTGGATGTCAAATCAACTTGGAAGATTAACCATAAGTGGGTGGGAGGCTGACCAATCTCATAAATGCGTTGTTTCTCAGGTGTGTGCGACTTATAGCAACCACAGTCACGCATCCTGTGCATGTGCATTTTTCTTGCGTTTATGGATGGTGCATGTGCTCGCATGCCCTGTGTAGTCATAGCACACCTTGATTTTATAAATAGTTGTATAGTTTTGGACCTTTTGGAAAATGATTTTTGGTAATTTTGGTCCATGGGTGAACTCATAGCTATTTGAAGATGTTGGATTCCTGTAACCATTTGCGGATGAAATTTTAGTGATAACAGATGCCCCCTGATGGATAAGGTTATGAGCATACATATAGCCAAAATTCATCAATGTTTCTTCTACTGAGAGTGTCATTTTAAGAGAGAGTGATAGTGAGAGTATCAAGAATGACCCGTTGGAGGGAGAACAAAACCTGTAGGACCCAACCTTTCGTAAGCTATGTAAAATAAATTGTGTACAAATGAGGTGGGCATGCCCCATGCTCATGTCATGTAAATAAAAAAGAATGGTGTTGTATAGTAACTGAAACGGTGTGTTGATGTAGACAAATGCAACACCCTAAGGGGCGGTTGTGATAAAGGAAGAGGACAATTCTGAGGAGGAACATACTCTGAACAGTAGGCAATGACACCTGTAAGAAGTATCACAAATTCTGTAGGCATTGATATCCCAACCAAGTTCATAGGTCTTCGGCAAATATAAGAAACAACTGCAATAGTCACAAAGTAAGACACATCGTAACATGAGAAAGTGTTGAAGTCGAATGTTATAGGGGTCAATGACAGCAAGGAGAAATTATGGTTCTCCTTGTGCCATCCGAGTCCTCTCATTGGAAAGGTAATGAGAGTCAAGATATTGTTGCCCTTTTGGAAACTGTGTTAATGTCGACAAATGGGGGATGCAACTCCAAGAAGCAAAGGGCTTCATGAAATCTACTAGGTGAGGTTAGGAAATGAGGAAGTACATGGACGAAGTCAAGATGTATCAATACTCAAGAATTACCTTGGTTGGGGGTATATGTGAAGTATAAGTGGTCGCATCCGTTCAACTAGGTCGAGTGTTAGGGGGACAACAAGACGTGGGATAAGTTGTGCTAGAGGCGGGACAAAGTGAACAAACTCAGAGAGCAGAGGTAGGTGGCATGTGGGATACTAGAAGTATATGGACGATGTCAATATGATTAGATGATAAGGAGTGCCCCAACCAAGGAAAACATGGGTTACGTTTTCGAAGAAGGTCGCCAAAGGTGATGACAAAAATCTATGTAACATGATGGAAATAATGGTTTAATTACAAAAAGAATGAAAAAATATGCAGGGATAATAATGCAGATACAAAAACGGGTGCCTTAGTGTAAGATGGCTTGGCCTAGGGATGAAGCAAGTTGGTGGAAAAAACAAGTGGAGGGTGGGGGCCCCATAGGCTAGTTTCTGTAGTAGGGAAATGTATGGAGGGAAATTTGAGGTTGGGCAGACTGATGATGGGTAAATGATGTTGTGGGAGTGAATTCAAAATAATCCGTGAGGAAGTGTCCTGGGAGTCCGTTGGGAAGGATAAAAAAATGAGGAGAAGGATTATGTGGCTGATTCATGACATGATGTAAAACTATCAGGACTCCCATTCCTAAAGGGTTGAAAATAGTATGAGTGTCAAAGTGCCAAGGGGTCTATGAATGGGACAACTCATGTGGGGGAGAGTGCTACTGGGTGATAGTACCCAAAATGTAATGCAGGTGGCGATACTGCAGAGCCAGATATGGGGACCCTAAAGGAAAATTTCAGAGGGTGTGACTGGATATGCAATGGAGATTCAGAGGGAATGATTACATGCCAGTGTTGATTATATCCCTGAAGGGGTTGCGCTGGTGTATGATGACCAAGTACTTGCACACATGAAAACCAAATACTCGTCGTGAATAATATCTGAAGAGAATCAAATCACACAAGCATTTATTTGATAATTTTGAACATGAGCATGTGTACCTAGATGGGGTATGGAAAAAAATGGCTCCCCAGGGGCTAAGGATGAAAAGTGGCTTGGGGACTGTCTTGATGTAGAGGACGGGGTACTGATCCCATGGCTAAAGACGAATTGAAAGATGGACACCTGGAGCTCCTAGAATGGGGTCTGGAAGTTTGGAAAAAAGGACTATATATAGCTATAGGGCCCACATTGCCACCTCATTTGTACCTGCTATCAGAGTGATTGGACGAGAGATATTTAGAGGAGATTTGGAGATTCTGGGAGAATGAGGCAGTTGATTCAGGACCAACAAGCTTCAGGTTAGTGGTCTTATCATCCTACATAGAATTATGTTTTCTATTTGTTGGTAGGGCCTGTACAGAGGGCCGTACAGGGAGTTTTGTGGGCGTGGCCCCCCTAGTGCGTGGGCTATCTGAAAATATGTGCGCATGGGTGCGCGCCTATTATCTGATAATCCATGCATGGGTGCGCCCTAAGGGTGGAAAAAGGCATGCATTGTATGAACGCCTATTATCTAAATAACTCCGCATGGGTGCACAGCTGTGTGGCGAACAAGCGCGATATGATGTGCGCCTGTGTATGTGACAGGGGCGCATGAAGGCACCTCTGTATGGAATATAGGTGTGCATTCATGCATACCTATGGGATGAACCAGTGCGCATGTGTGTGTGCTTATGGGGTGAATAGGCACGCATGTGTGTGCACCTGTGGGGTGAACAAGCGCGCATATGTGCGCGCATGTGGGTTTAAATAACCATGCCTTGGAAGCAAGGTTGACGGGTGTGTTTGCACTCTTTTCGTCGATGTGTGAGAAAAAATTGAGTGCTTACATGCCTAGTTGGGCTCTGCTAGTCATGACAGCTGTAATGTAAAAGGTTAGAAAGAAAACAACTAAACTATTAACAAGAATTAAACAAAAACTAAATAAAAACATGAGCATGGAAATAAAAATAAAAACAAATAACAATGGACCAATATCACCAATGTATTAGCTGGTCTGATAGATGAAATCCAAAGATATACAATGGAGAAAGAGGACTTGGGTCCCTTCCCTCTCCAATGGAAGGCTCTTTGAGGGCCCTCAACTGATTTTCTCTCCTTACAAGAAAAGATGAAATGTGGATGAAAGAACTCCAAGATTATTCACACAAGAGAGGGGTGAATAGCTTATGAAATGCAGCTTACAATGTGTATTTCCAAAGAAGAGGTCTCTAGCAATCTTAGCAGCATAACAGTATGAAGAATTCCTTGAGAAAATGGTGGTCATTCATGGATTTTTATAGCCAAGCATTGGGTTATTATGCAACCTCTTTTGAATGTGAAACGAGGCTCTTTAGGGCACAAT
>SNQJ01S0176802.1:0-13048 GCA_010110895.2 Picea sitchensis | reverse complement strand
GGCTAATAACCTAATATAAATTATCTTCTTGAGCCGACAAGTCTTCTAGGGTTATTAGCCAACTCATTAGGGTTTCTTCTTGCTTCCCGGAGTATTCTATCCTAGTCAGGTTTACACGTGGAGGTAAATACCTCCCGTAGCTACCATAATATCAACAACTACCTCTTCCTTCTTTTTATCCTTTTCATAAATATCATCGTGGGAAACTTGCATAATCTCTGGGTTTGATGCACTGCAAATCCCAACAACATGCCCTAGAATTTTAGCCAAGTGGTACTTCAACCGACTAACCCCTCCTGTCATGGTCTACTCACACAATTTACAAGACAATCTTTGTTGGTTTGTTCCATCTGTAGGTTCAATGTACTGCCAAAATGGGTCCAAAGGCTTTGACATATTGGCAAGGCAATATTTAACTTCCAACTTCAAACCTAGCGGAAAAGAAAGTGGAAAAAATGAACATCAAACGTTGTTTGGAAAAAACCCAACATGGTGGTAAAAAGAAAAGAGACTTCTAAATTGTGCCGAGTCACGAAAAATGATAATAACAGGCAAGCAACATGGACTTTGAAAACCTTGCATAAATTTATAAAAAAACTACTTAAGATGGTGGAATTTGAAGAAATACCTGAGATGTGAGAATATCAACACTATAGGTAGATAGGAATTGATCCCTGCTCCAATATTTTTTTTTGATGGTGACGAGAACAATGATTTAGCCCTCCTAAAGCTGGTTGTTGATGATGGTAAACCCCTTCCCTCTCATTCTCCAACAACTACAAAGACAAATGATAAAAAAACCCCAAAATTGGCCTTTAAGAAAATCAAAATCGTATTGGGCAATTTTTTTTATTGTAGCACGAATTTTTGGTGATTTTTGCCGATATTTTGTAAAAATTGTGATGTCTAATTTTTAATAAAAATTGTGATTTTTACTTGGCGATTGTTTGGCTAGGGTTTGATATTGTGATTGTTTGGCTAGGGTTTGATATTGTGATTTTTCACGATGTTGGTGAAAAATCATCGATTTTTTCATCTGTGGATGACATCCATGCAAAAATGAAATGCGTCGATTTATGCTATGACATGAGCATAATCATATAGTCAGGTATAATTTGTTGGACTTGTTCAGGTGAATCTCCTTTTAAGTCTCGAGGCTTGAGGTTAAATAAAGCGGGCAGGGTGTGACCATCAGGAAAACATGTATTTGTGTCTTGTAACTCGTTGAAAAAGGATGTGCACCAGTCTCCAAAGCAACACAATGCAGATTTGGGGAATACTAGAGCAGCCTTGATAAAAGATCCATTGCCTCCGGTGAATGAAACTGTCATAATGGCTCTTATAATGGATAATCTGCCATGAAATTTATTGATGTATTTAGCATCGGACATGTACTTCGACATCAGTTCCGTGTCTAGCATGTGGAAGTCGTCCTTGTAACCTCTCATTAAACTTTAGGAAGTTCACTTTATGAGTCATTAATTAAAGTGAATGTCCTTTTAATTAATTAAGTTAAATGCTTAAGTTTGGTGGCATTAGTAACGTAAGTGAGTTGATTAAGTCCTAGCCGTTAGATATAAAGTGAACGTGAGATTAGATCTCAACCCTTGATCACTTTAGGAGATCTACAGTTTTGGATTTAGGGTTAACTCAATGTAATAAAAGGAAGCCTAGGTGAGAGGATGAGATACATTGTGTGAGAGGTGAGAGAGATAGGTACTTCCACATAAGCTCCGTGTCTAGCTTAAGTCGTCCTTGTAACCTCTCAGTAAAATTTAGGAAGTTCACTTTATGAGTCATTAATTAAAGGGAATGTCCTTTCAATTAATTAAGTTAAATGCCTAAGTTTGGTGGCATTAGTAACTTAAGTGAGTTGATTAAGTCCTATCCGTTACATCTAAAGTGGACGTGAGATTAGATCTCAATCGTTGATCACTTTAGGAGATCTAGGGTTTGGATTTAGGGTTAACTCAATGTAATAAAAGGAAGCCTAGGTGAGAGGATGCGATACATTGTGTGAGGAGGTGAGAGAGTCACATACATAATGTGAGAGACTCGGAGAGAGTGTGAGGGTGAGACACATTGAGAGAAAGTGAGGAGATTTCATTAAGCGGGTGAAGAGAGTTCATCCAAGTGTGAGTGGCCAGGGCCGAGGAAAGGTCTGAAGGGCAGCGAAGGAGATAGCAGCTAGGTGGGCTAGGTTATAGCTGCATTGTAATCATCTGAAGAGCAATTATCCCAGGACGTGAGTCTTGATTTTATACCAATAAAATCATCACAAATTTGGTTTTCCCGCAAGGGTTTTTCCAGGAGTTGTTTACTCGAAAATCGTTGTGCAATGTGTTATGGTTTCCATTTAATGCTTCCGCTAATGTTTCGTTGATAACCGAGCTGTGCAGTTGTTTAATAAAGTGATTTTATTCAGAATAACTGTTGGGTGCTAGGTTTGCAGGTAAAATCAACATGGTATCAGAGCCGAGATTCTGAGGAAACTAGGTTGTACAGGTGAGATTTATCTGCAATGGTATTTTTTTTAAATTCTGCAGAGAGGGTAATTAAAATAAAAAAAGGAGAAAGAGTAGTACGACCGCCGTACAACTGGCAACCATTCTAGAAGGCACGATTGTGTGATTGATCGAGCCAGATGGTTAAGACCGGTCGCTTGAGAGAAAGCTGTGGTAGAATTGCAGTGTGGACGCAGAGATCACTGCAGTAAGGAGTCCCTCGAGCAAGCAATTGAATAGGGAGCCACCGATTGGTAGAGAAATCCGTGGCTGGGCGCATGTAGAGTGTAGCCGCCAAGTAGAGAAAGACGACGGACAAGAAATCGCTTGAGTGGCTTGGGCCAATGTGGAAGTATCGCTGAAGGGGGCGCGTAGAGTAGGCCACAAGTGGATCGGGCCACCAAGGAAAGGAGCCAGTGGGGGTTGCTTAGCAGCAACATCCGACAGATCTAATCGTGCAGAGAAATCTAGTCGAGTGAGCCACCAACCAAGGAGCAATTGACCGATGGAGAATTGTGGGGCGCGAAGAGGCAATGGAGCACTTGCCAACAAAACTCGTGGGCCACCAGGACAACATGTGAGTCAACGAACAACGGATCGCTGTGGCAGCCAACCATGTGAAAGAAAGCAGCTGCTAGCATATCAGAGCTAAAGAGTTGCAGCTGGATCGGGTCAAGCAGGGCGCATGTGAAGAGGGTAGTGGTTGGTGGGTGCAACTGCCAAAATAAAGTGCACGGGTGAGCGCCAGAGCCACCGGGAGAAGCAACCGACCACTGAAAAAAAGTAACGACTGGGAAGGACAGGGTTGCAGCCGCCAAAGGCCGCCACTCAACCGCCAAGGTGGGTGTTGGAGGCTCGCGTGCGTAGAAGATTGGTCGCTGGTAATGGAAGTGGGCCATAGTAGTGGCATCGAAACTGCAAAAAGACGAGTCGTGTGGTGAGAGATCCGGTTGAGAGAGTTGGGTGCAACCGCCAAGGTTGTAGGCGTTGAGCAGATTTGGTTGAGATTGGTCGAGCAAGAGTAGCCATGTGAAGTTGAGGCTCCGGGCAGCGTTCAGGTGCCCAATTTTGTTTTTTTTTTGGGCAGCAGTCGGGCAGCCCCAGAATTGTTCGGGCAATTGGCAAATATCCTGAGAAGCGAGCAAATGCCCTGGGAAGTAGGCTAAGATAGTCGGGTAGCACCCAAACAAGCTTCGGGAAACCTAGAAAAGGACTCGGGGAACAACAGGAGGCTCCGTGCAGCTTGACCGAGCAACATGCAGCAGGCTCGGGCAGTGTGTAACGGTTCCCAGGTAGTCAGTGAAAGTCTTCAAAGAAGGGTCCGAGAGAGATGGTAGGGATAGATTTTGTGTCAGAGGGAGCAACCAATCAGGTGGATTGGAGAGTAGCCATGGTAGCAGATCGGATAGCGAAGACAGAGTCACTTCCAGAGAGTGGAAGTACCTTCCTCGCTAAAAGGGAGTGTTGATGTATTTAGCATCGAAGAAGTACTTCCACATAGGCTCCGTGTCTAACATGTGGAAGTCGTCCTTGTAACCTCTCAGTAAACTTTAGGAAGTTCACTTTATGAGTCATTAATTAAAGTGAATGTCCTTTTAATTAATTAAGTTAAATGCCTAAGTTTGGTGGCATTATTAACTTAAGTGAGTTGATTAAGTCCTGGCCGTTCCATCTAAAGTGAATGTGAGATTAGATCTCAACCGTTGATCACTTTAGGAGATCTAGGGTTTTGGATTTATGGTTAACTCAATGTAATGAAAGGAAGCCTAGGTGAGAGGATGAGATACATTGTGTGAGGCGGTGAGAGAGTCACATACACAATGTGAGAAACTGACAAAGAGTGTCAGGGTGTGAGAGACACACTGAGAGAAAGTGAGGAGATCTCATTGAGTGGGTGAAGAGAGTTCATCCAAGTGTGAGTGGGCATGGCCGAGGAAAGGTGTGAGGGGCAGCAAGGGAGATAGCAGCTAGGTGGGCTATGCTATAGCTGCATTGTAATACTCTGAAGGGCGATTATCCCAGGATGGGAGCCCTGATTTTATAGCAATAAAATCATCACAGATCTGGTTTTCCCGCAAGGGTTTTCCAGGGGTTGTTTACCTGAAAATATTTGTGCAGTGTGTTATGGTTTCCGTTTAATGCTTCCGCTAATGTTTCGTTGATAACCTAGCTGTGAAGTTGTTTAATAAAGCGATTTTATTCGGAATAACTGTCGGGTGCTAGGTTTGTAGGTAAAATCAACAAAATTTTGTTGTAACCTCTCCATGAATATAAAACGGAAACCAACAACTTCCAAAGGTTAGAATGCTATGGTTGCATGCTCTCAACCTATAGAAGAAACTTGTAAACAATAAAACATTGACCTGCAACCACGAAATGATCAATAAGCTTGCCTATGGTAAATAAAGAGCCACAAGGTGGAATAGTGATGAACCAAGGCAACAAGAGGTAGTGGTAGATGGTAAGTTTGTTGAGCTAGAGAGCCAAGCTAAGAAATCAGTAAGGTTGAAGGTAGTGTGCTCTCCTAGATCATAGATTTGTCCTCTAGTTGCTAATTGATTGGGCTAAGGGGGCATACTGCACATACAAGTGAGTGATTTATCTCTTTTGTTGGGCGAGAGAGTTTGCTTGTCTCCAAGGTGAGTGATTTGTTGGGAATACTTAATGAAACCATCACTCATTTGTCCCATAAAAGTAAAATTACTAGGGTTGATACTCTGCATGCCCAAATTGCTAGGTCTGATGGTCTACTGGCCTCCAAGGTGAGCATTTTGTCTTGTAGTGGAAATTCATTATCAAGGGGGCAACTTAAAGGTGAGTGATTTGTCTCATTTGTTGGGTTTGCCAGTAATAAAACCAAAATCAAGTGCTAGCTTGCTAGCATACTCAGTAAAGTTGTTGAAAAACATGCAAGCACCCAATCTCTAAGGTAAAGGCTCCTAAATGTGAAATTGTCGGGGTAGAGAATTTGCTTGGCATGCTAGGTGGGCGGTCCACTTGTTGGCAACTTCTTTTCCTTATTTACCATGTCAAAGTTTCCCGTGGCAGCTTCAGGCTTTGTCTTTGGATGATTTGGCTTTAATTAGAACCCCTTCAGCCTTGTTGTTACTCAAAAGAGCATGTAGAGGTGCAGTATCTTACCAACCAGTTCCAAACAAAGTTGATTGGCAGGAAATCCGATGACAACTTATTAACAAAAACAATTCACTGCCATTAAAAATGATCCCTTGTTTTTTTAGCTTCGTTAACTTATAAGTCCCACATACGACCTCAAAACTATATCTCGTTTGAAGCAGGGCATAGAGGACACCATGAGCTTTCCAACACTTCGTTAGAGGACATATTTTTTCATTTCCTTAGTACCTTTCTTCACACATGTAGTGGAAAATAACTTATTGGCGGAATTTTTTAAATAGATTTTTCATACTTTTGGGGCTCAAAAATTTCCATTAGTGCCATTGCTATTAATGACCCCAAAAACCTTAATCTAGCCTCTTTTAGAGTTCCAATACTTCATTTGCTCGAACCATGAAATTACGCGCAAACGTGCCCTATAGGCTAAAATGTGGTCCTCTATAGAGTGTTGCTTTAGTATTTTTGATGATTTTGCATTGGAATCTCGTTATTGTGTATACTCTTTGATCCACTTGAGTAACCGTGCTCCAAGTCATTATAGAAGGATTGATCAAGCTATGCTCAATATCTAACTGGACACTAGTTGACCATATGGGAATGTCGTTAAAATATTTGCCTGGAATGCTTCATAACATAGATGAGTGACCATTTTGATAAGCAAAGGATTTATATAGTCACGATCAAAGATGTGACGATGTCTCAATTTTTCGTTATTAAAATATCCTAAAACTAACCCTTTTACTTACCATCTCTACTTTGCTCGTAACCACAATTGCCACGAATATCTTGAAATTAATCCTTTTACTTACCCTTTCTACTTTGCTTGTAACCACAACTGTCGCGGCTAGATAGCAAATGATCTCAAGAATTCCTTTGCCAATTTCAATGCCCAATACCACAAACAATCATGTGATCTAATCTTGATAACAATCATTCTACCATGTTAGCTTTTGGGGTTACTCCGAAAGTGTTTACACCATGTTTTGGGTGCTTCATGAGATTTTGGGGTACATGGTGTATGTTTAACCCCTAGATAGTCTAAGATGGATTGACACATGGGAGATTGTCTGTGATGGATTTACACAGTGGAGACAATTTTCTCAATGATTGTTTGACCTCATATAGGTGTTGGCTTGGTATTCTTCTCTTAGGAATTGGATTTCTCCTGATAGATTGGCGGACACCCTTCATTGTGGCCACATGGAGAGTTTGCTCACTTGGAGAATGCCCCACTTGGGAGGAGGAGTGTTGTTTGGATTCCTGTTTGGAGGCTTGGAGTTGGCTTGAGGATGCTTGGGTTGCGACGATGTTCTTATAGGGGGCAACTGACCCAGTGGAGTACATTGCTTAGGGGGATCGATGGAGTTCGTGGAGGCTTGTGACTGAGGGATGTGGACTTACCTTGTGTGGCTGTATCATATGGGAGCCCTTATTGTGTATGACGTCACCTTGGTGCTTGACATGTATACATTAGAGTGGAGTGCTTCGCTTATGTTGGTCTACAAGTGTTCATTGTAGGTTGCTTGTAAGGGCTTAGGCCCACATTTTATTGTTTGCATCCTTTACCTCTCATATACATAGAGGAAGGAGAAAGTACTCATAATCATCACATCACATGATTGTATCTCTTCTCTTTGCACTTAGCTTCTTGGATGAAGTTGCTAGGGTTCCCTCATGAACTCTAGGTGGAGTTATGAAGTCTAGAGGAGACATCTTCATTTGGAGTTTGCTCTTGTGACTAGGATTTTCTCTTATCGAGGAGATGTTGGTGATGATCACTCTTCTTTCTTTTTCTTGACTTTTCACTTGTACTTGATCTCTCTCTATCTCTCTCTTTTGGAGTCGCTAGGGTTTCTTAGTCTTCTTGGAGTATCTTGGAGCATCTTGGCTGTCTAGGGTTAGGGTTTATCCCTTGGAGGTTAGAGATTAAGGTTTTCTAATAAAACCCTCGGGTATCTTTGGTGGAGAAGAAAAAGAGAAGAAGACATCTTGTCTTGGAGGATGTGTTGGAGCGATTCTTGCATACTGGAGCTCCTTGGTTGAGCTAGGGTTTTCATGTTTTCGCTAGCTAATGTTTTGGAGAGCTAGTGGACTCGTACTAGCCTCTTGAGAGAAGGCTGTGATATGTAAATGTACTTTATCTTGAGCATATTAATGAAGTTTTCGGTTGTCCAAAACTTGTGCATTTTCCATATTTGATTTTCAGCTATATATGTTTTTCATGTATTGTTATTTACAACTATATATGTCTTGATGATTTTGTTGATATTTTGATGTAACTACGGAAGATATTCTTTTGTATTTGTATTGGTCAAACCTCGAGAAGGTTATTGTAATATTATTGTATAAATCGACTCAAAAGAAATTATTATTTTATTGTTATCCTTATTATAAAAGTCAAAACAACCCCTCTTAAGGTTGTGTCTTTTCGGGAGTCAAGTTATGTGTATAAATAGAGGTTGAGTTCCTCTCATTTGTATACACACACAAATCGCCTTCTCTTGTGTATTTGGAGCATATCAAAGGAGGTCTAGCGCAGAAGGTCTTGGTCTATTTGTGGAGAGCTATAAATGACATTGTACTGGTTGAAGGAATCTATACTGGAGAATTAGTTGCTGGGTTTTCTCCCCCACGAGGGTTTCCCGAGATATATCTTGTGTTCTATGATTGTTTATCTTTTAGTGATCCTATTACATGCAATTGTTAATGAATTTTAAAGAAGATAACTGTAACTTCTAAAATTATAACATGGTATCAGAGCAGGCCTGAATAGAAGACAGTTCGTAGATCTAGAAGACAAAAGGAGTCATTTTTTGCTTGATTGGAGTGGTTGCCGGACAAGACAAGACCACCAACAAGTGTGCCGCGCATCTTTCCCCCCGATAAAATCTTCAGAATCTAGAATTTGTGATTTAGGGGTAGGGTGACTACCGGAACCAAGATTGATGAGAAGCTGGAGGGAGCTGACAACTTAAGAGCTTGGAGGTACAGAGTATCCCTCCTCTTAGAAGAACATGATCTAGAGAAGTTCACTAAAGAAGAGGTTTCAAAACCAGAGGGAGATGAGGCTAAAGCAAAGCACAAGAAGGATATGGTCAAAGCAAAGAGGATTATTGTAGACTTCATTAAGGACCATCTTATTCATCACATATCTTCATTATCCAGTCCAAAAGAAATGATGGATGCCTTAACCCAATTGTTTGAAGGCAACAACATTAACCGAAGAATGACCTTGAGAACTCGATTAAAGAACGTGAGGATGCAGAATTCAAAAACCACCCACTCTTACTTCTCAAGAGTGAACCAGATCAAGGAGCAGATAGAAGCCATTAGTGATACAATGAATGGAGAAGAAATGGTGATGACCACCTTGAATGGCCTCCCAAGGTCATGGGATGCATTTATTCAAGGGATATGCTCAAGAAGGAAGATACTCAAGTTTAATAGGCTATGGGAAGATTGAAACCAAGAAGGCAAGGACGACAACAAGAGAAGAGAAGATGACAGATGATGATCAAGCCCTAGCTGCCCACACCAGGAAAGGAAAGAGCAAGAAAGAACCCTCCTCACTCGAGAAGTTTCCGAAGGGCCGAAGAAATAACCCAAATATCAGATGTTTCTATTGTAAACGGGACACATTGCTAGGAATTGTTCCTTCATTCAGAGACCAAGGGAAAAGAAAGGAGGAAAAAGGCATCATGTTCATACAACTGAAGATGATGAGCCACCCAAGAGGTTGCAAAGGAAGATGAATCAAGTGATGAGGAGTATGTTCTTATCTCATCCCTTACAGGAACTGTCACTCATGGAAGTGACATTTGGCTGGTGGACAGTGGTGCTTCCAAGAACATGATAGGTTATAAGGACTCCTTGTCTAACCTTACTCATAAGGATTCACCGCACAAGGTGAAATTGGGAGATGACTATTGGTATTCGATCAAAGGAGTAGGAGAAGCCTCCTATAAGTTAGACTCAGGAAAGCCAATGAAGATGAAGGAAGTTCTCTATGCTCCCGGATTGAAGAACCTTTTCTCGATTTCAGCATTGGATGAGAAGGGTTACAAAGTTGCATTTGTTGATGGACAAGTTCTTATGTGGCCTAGAGGGAAGACTTTTGATGATGTTGTGGTGATTGGAGTTCAAGAGGGAGGACTCTACAAATTGAAAGGGCGATCAGATTCAACATTAATTCAGGACACTATGAATCCCAATGAATTATGGCATAGGAGATTTTCTCACCTACATTACAAGGCCCTACCGAGTGTGAGCAAAATGGTGACAGGACTACCAAAGATCCAGACAAAACCAAACGGCATGTGCAAAGGTTGCACACAAGGCAAGAACGTGAAACACTCCTTTCCCAACAGCGATAACAGAGCCAAAAGAGTATTGGACATCGTGCACTCGGATGTGTGTTGAACGATGTCAACAACTTCACTAAGCGGGTTATGTATATTATGTGTCTTTTATTGATGATTACTCACGTAAAACTTGGATCTATTTGTTGAAGGCAAAGAATGAAGTGTTTGGCAAATTCAAAGAATTTAAGGCATTGGTAAAAAACCTAACAGAGTAGAAGATAAAGACCTTGCGATCGGATAATGGAGGAGAATTCACTTCAGAGGAATTCAAAGAATATTGCAAGGAAGTTGGGATTAAGAGGGAGCTTTCCACTCCCTACAATCCTCAACAGAATGGAGTAGCAGAAAGGAAGAATCAGACGATCATGGAAGCAGTGAAGGCTATGATCCATGATCAAGATCTATCTATGCATATGTGGGAAAAGCATCAAAGACTGCAGTATACGTGCAGAACATAAGTCCCCACAAAGTACTTGAAAACAAGACACCAGAGGAGATGTTTTTAGGAGAGAAGCCGGAAGTCAACCATCTAAGGATATTTGGCTGCTTCGTATTTGTGCATGTACCCAAGGAAAAGAGGACAAAATTGGATCCATCCGGAAAGAATTGTATATTTGTTGGTTATAGTGACACATTGAAGGCATACAAGATATATATTCCCGATCACCGGAAAGTTGAGATTAGCCGAGATGTCACCTTCGATGAGAGTGCAACTTTCAGCAAATCAAAATAAGACTGCAAAAGAGGTTCATGAGGAGGAGAATGGAGTTACTAGAGTTCCAGAGGCAGAAGCAGTTGAACCAGAGGAAGTCATTCATGAGGATAATGATATGGCAGAACCTCAGAGGCCAGCAGAGATGCCTTCTCGCAAGAGAAGACCAGCTTGGGCACAGGAGCTCATCAGAGATGCAGAAAGATATGGTGCCCCAAAAAAATATCTCAGGGAAAGTAAGAAGCCGAAACCGATTCCAGCTATGTGGCATGTTCGTGTGATATCATGGATGTAAAACCGTCTAGTTATGAAGAGGTTGCAGAAAAGAGGGTATGGAAGGATTCCATGGGAGAGGAATATCAGTCCATAGTAAAGAATGATGTCTGGGATGTGGTCCACAGACCGAAGGAGAAATCAATAGTAAGTTCAAAATGGATCTACAAAACAAAACATGCAGCTGGTGGCAGTATTGAAAGGTATAAGGCTAGATTTGTGGCTCGAGGATTCTCTCAGAAGGAGGGCATTGACTATGAGGAGACATTTGCTCCGGTGGCGAGATATACCTCGATCATGACTATACTTTCGTTGGCCGCAGTAATGAAATGGAAGGTGCATTAGATGGATGTGAAGACAACCTTCTTGAATGGTGAAATAAAAGAGGAAGTATATGTGGAATAGCTGCAAGGGTTCGAGGTACATGACATGGAGACGCATGTGTGCAGATTGAAGAAGGATTTATATGGATTAAAGCAGGCACCCAAAGCATGGTATGGCAAGATCGACAGTTTTTTGACGAGCTTAGGATTTACAAAGAGCAGTGGAAATCCTAACCTTTACCTTAAGGTTGTGGATGATGGTCCGGTAATACTACTGTTGTATGTGGATGACCTGTTTCTAATAGGTGTGGAAAAGCTCATCTCATAGTGTAAGAGAAAATTGGCTGCTGAGTTTGAGATGAAAGATCTCGAGATGATGCATTACTTTTTGGGTCTCGAGGTATGGCAAAGACAGGATGAGATCTTTCTGAATCAAGAGAAGTATACAGTGGAAATCCTGAAGAGGTTTGGGATGTTGGATTGCAAGGCAATGGCTACTCCTATGGTATCAAATATGAAGTTGTTGTAGGATACGACTTCAGAGATTGTGGATGTTACTTTATATTGTGGGTTGGTTGATGTACTTGACGAACACGAGACTGAATACATGTTTTGCTGTGAACACCCTGAGTTCGTATATGGAGCAGCCAAGGCAGGTTCATTTGGTCGCAGCAAAACATGTGATAAGGTACCTTAAGGGTACATTGGATTATGGTCTCAGGTATGTGACAGACCATGAGTTCGGGTTATATGGATATTCAGATTCAGATTGGGTCGACAGTATTCCTGATCGGAAGAGTACTTCGACATATTGCTTCAGTGTAGGCTCCAATATGGTTTCGTGGAGCAGTAGGAAGCAGTCATGTGTAGCACTTAGTACGACTGAGGTTGAATATGTGGCAGCATGTGCAACATGTAGAGGAGCAATGTGGCTTTGGAAGTTGCTGTTTGGGTTATTTGTGTTAGAATATTAGGGTAATTTTAAAAACAACAGTCACTTTTTAAATTTTGAACAAGACAACTCTGGCAAATTAGAAACATACCTGGCAATAGCCTTACCACTGAAGATGATGCACAACCACAATGAAGATAGGTCCTGAGTGTTATGCTCAGTTAAAGATTCGGTTCAGATCTATTTGAGATCTATTATGCCAACGTTTGAAGGATCTTTCATGCCACCACAGTTAAGGTAATTGGAACCAAAACAAACACAATCCTTAACAGAGAAACCCCATGGCTGAGATAGATAAGGTATACACAGTAGAGGCTACAGGTATCACCCCCCACAATAGACAGCGGCACCTTTACTCACAACAAAGGTACCCTTCCACAGGCAGCGGCACCCTTCCACAGTTAGCGGTACCCTCACACAGGCAGCGGTACCCTCATACAGCAGGTGACATCATCCTCACAACAGGTAGCGGTACCTCTCACAGCAGGTAGCGGCACCTCTCAGCACATTCAAACAGCAACAAGAATGGGACGCAGCCTTCAAGGATTTTGCACAGCAGAGAAATAGGGCAGCTACTAAGATCCTTCACAAAACAGGACTGCACTTCACACTTCAACAGACAAGGGCTGAGGCCGCACCTTCAAGGAGGCTCCACGCTAGGATAAAGTCACAATAGAATGTGTGTTAGAAAGAGTAGGGGAGGGTCCTTTAAATAGTTGTAGGTTAGGGTAGGAGGGTCAAATAAAATAATATAATTCACATGTTTAAATTTTAAATTTAAACATGTG
>SNQJ01S0176801.1:34415-58789 GCA_010110895.2 Picea sitchensis | reverse complement strand
AAAATGGGGTTTAAAATGGGGCAAAACACCTAGATAAGGCTCTGAAATGCATGGATCAAACTTTGATCCATGTGCAACTCAGAGTACTCCTGAAAATATCGATTTGTTTGGGCATCTGGGTTGATTTAAAATGGGGCAAAACCCCTGGGTAAGATTATAAAATGTATGGAACTTTGATCCATGCAAAACTCAGAGTACCCCTGAAAATATCGATTTGTTTGGGTATCTGGGTTGGTTTAAAATGGGGCAAAACTCTTGGGTAAGATTCCTGGGTAAGATTCTAAAATGCATGGAAGATTCTAAAATGCATGGAACTTTGATCCATGTGAAACTCATACTATCCCTGAAAATCTGGTCGGATTCAGCCCCATTTTTTTTCCTAAAAAGCGGGTTTGTTTGCTCTCAAGTTAGCCTACTCCTATATCCAATCGTGTATATATCTTCTGCCTCAACATTCATTGCTCGCCTACTCCCTGCCGCAACATTTAAGTCAGGTGTATATAGGTGTATATATCTGATGATGTATATACCTCCAGCCTCAACATTGCTCGCCTACTACCTGCTGAAGAGCATCTAAGTCGGGATATATCCAAAGAGCATTTAAGCCGAGATATAGCCGCAACATTGCATTGAATGTTGGCCAGCATGTTGGTTATTGTTAGACTCCTCTTGATTTAAGGCAGGATATATCTGAATAACATTATTCTGATTTAAGCTAGGATATATGGGAAGGTGTCATTGAATGTCACGCAACAAGCTGGTTATATGTTATATGTATTACAGGTTGGTTATTGTTAGCCTCGTCATGAATCTGTATTTGCTCATGAGTCTATATTTGCCATTGTATATACCTCCTGCTACAACACAACAGGCTGCATATTGCTTGCCTACTACCTGCTGCAGCATTTAAGCCGGGATATATATACCTGCCCCAACATTTAAGCTGAAGCCGAGATATATCAGAAGGTGTTAGAGATATATCAGAAGGTGTTAGTCGGAGCCACAACATTGCATTGAATGTCGTGCAGCAGGCTGGTTATTGTTAGCCTCGTCATGAGTCTGTATGCCACAGCATTTAAGCCGGGATATATCGGAAGGTGTTAGCCGCAACATTGCATTGAATGCCGCACAATAAGCTGGTTATTGTTAGCCTCATCATGAGTCTGTATTTGCCACCCTCCTCATTGCATCTGTATTTGCCGAGGCATTGCGTCTGTATTTGCTGCAGCATTTCATTGTATTTGCCGCAGCATTGAGTCTGTATTTGCCGCGGCATTGCATTGAATGCCGCAACCATGCAACAGCCTGGTTATAGCCTCGCCTGGTTATTGTTAGGTTATTGTTAGCCTCACCTTGAGTTTGTATTTTCCGCAGCATTGCATTGAATATTGGGCAGCAGGCTGGTTATTGTTAGCCTCGCCGCAGTATCTGTATTTGCCAGAATGTTGGGCAGCAGGCTGGTTATTGTGGTGGTTATTGTGGAATGTTGCACAGCAGGTTGGTTATTGTTAGCCTCGCCATGAGTCTGTATTTGCCTCAGCATTTCATTGAATGCTGTTCACCACATTGAAAGTGGTTATTGTTAGCCTTGCCATGAATCTGTATAACACGAATCTGTATGAATCTGTATTGAATGCTGCTCATTAGGCTAGTTATTCATCATGAGTCCGTCTGTTTTAAATTTTCAATCTTATTTCAATCTTATTTTCAATCTTAGTCAATCTTAGCCATGAGTCAGTCTGTTTTAAATTTTCAATCTTATTTTCAATCTTAGCCATGAGTCTGTCTGTTTTAAATTTTCAATCTTAAATAAATATTTAATTATTTAAAAATAAGGCTGTTTATTGTTAGCCTGGCCTTGAGTCAGCATTTGCAGCAGCATTGCATCTCATTTGCCCAGCATTCTTTAAATTTTCAATCTTAAATAAATATTTAAATAAGGTTGATTATTGTTAGCCTGGCCATGAGTCAGCATTTGCAGTAGCATTGCATCTCATTTGCCCAGCATTGAACGCTGGGCAGCAGGCTGGTTATTGTTAGCCTAGCCACCTCGCCATGAGTGAGTCTGTGTGTTTTAAATTTTCAACCTTAAACAAATGTTTAAATAGAGAGTGTTTAAATAGAGAGAAGTGGGGTGAATGTGTCTTGTACTCTGCCAAGATTCATTCAGCCCGGATGAGTTTGTTTCTTTGTTACCTTCTTTATGTAAGTGCAAATTTCATTGCATTAATACTAAAGAAGACTCCATTGATTGGTGTAGGAGGTTTTCTTCCTACTTTTATCGACTTGATGGGTTGAGTTTTGAGTTTTTGTTTTTCCCTATATATATATCGGTGCAGAATGCCACTGAGGACCTGCCTGCGGACAAGGCTGTTACAGCGGGGGACGCGAGCAGGATCAAAGAGCTGGAAGCGAGTCACACCGAGACTGGGGAAGCTTATCCTGGTGGTGTCGGTGATGCCATGGAGGCTGCTGCCAGGATCAATGAACAAGGCGGCATGAGGTTTCATCCATGACCTGCCTACTTGCAACATATATGGATTTGTCATTTTGTACAGCTTGTGTAAATTTTCTGAGTATGTGTAATGGTCTTTGGGGTCTGTAACTAGTAGTAATGGTCATCTTTATATATGTGTATTGGAAAACGATGATAGGCGCCATTTTGAACAATGTGAATGCTTCTGGGTAATAAGGTTTCTGTTTTTGTAGTTCATTTGTTTCAGTCTCTTTCTAAAACTTTTTTAGTGTTTTTTCTGGTCTATGAGTATTGCAATAACTGATGATAGTCGCCATTTTGAACATTGTAATTGCTTCTGGGTAATAAGGTTTCTGTTTTTGTAGTTCATTTGTTTCAGTCTCTTCCTAGAACTTTTTCAGTATTTTTGCATTGTCAATTATAGTTTATGGTAAGTTTTGCATTGTCAATTATAGTTTATGGTCAGTTTTGCATTGCAAATTATTACCCAAACTAATTGGGAATTCAGTACAAATTGGTGGGCGGAAAAATGAAAAGAAAATTATAAATCCAAGTCTTGCAAATATTGCCACGTTAATGGATCTATTTACTGAAACAATTCAATTCTCTAACAAACATCAAGTATTTTAGGCAGAAACATTGCTCTTTCTTATGTAGTTCAAAATGTCTAAGACAAATATCTCCTATTAAAATGACTTTAATACATAATTTTAAAATTTAAGACAAATCAAAGACAAAAATATATCCTATTAAAATTAAAATTAGGTTAAATTTTAATTAATCCGATGCGGTTGAATGTGCTCCTGATTATAATGCTTTTTGGGGTTAATCTTAAAATTTCATACATGTTTCATAGCCAAAAATGAAAGCCTCCAAAGCCTGCAGACAATGCCGACTTACAAGCCTCCGAGGCCTGCAGAAAATGTCGACTTTAAGTACAAATGGGTTTTGTCTGTTCAACTTGATTTATGTTGTAAATTCTCGAGCATCGGCCTTTGCAGGTACTACTTCCATCTGCATCCATTAAGATTACTATCAGTATAAAATTGAAAGGCTCAGTGGAGAAAATAAATTTTCACAATCATAGCGACCAGTGAGGAAACAAAGATTATTATCAGTTTAAAATTGGAACTACTTCCGAGATTACTATCAGTATAAAATTGGAAGGCTAAGTGGAGAGAAGAAATTATCACATTCATAGCGACCAGTGAGAAAACAATGAGCAGATTTAAAAATCAACAAATTGATTGACACAGATATTAAAAGAAAACTACCTACCATATGGATTTTCAAATAGAACCCTTACAAAAATGCACTAGGAGGCCGAGAATTGACACAGATTTTGAAAGAAAACCACCTACGTATGGATTTTCAAATAGAACCCTTACAAAAATGCACTAAGAGGCCGAGAAGCGATAATTCATGGCCCTGGTTGACTTTCAAATAGAACCCTTACAAAAATGCACTAAGAGGCCGAGAAACAAGAATTCATGGCCCTTATTGACCGAGGAACAAGGGGCTGAAGCCCTCTAAATGAACTTTCTTGAGCTCAAGTGCCATGCTTAGGGGAGGAAAACACGCCAAGGGGAGGAAAACACTTGGACCTTAAATCCTAAACATAGCTTTTTTCGCTGGATCACCATAAACAACACCCACAAATTTGGCTCGATCACCATGAACAACACCCACAAACCACAACATAGGTCCCCTCTAGGGCATCTTTGTTTGATCACCATGAACAACACCCACAAACCACAACATAGGTTCCCTCTAGGGCATCTTTGTTTGAACTTTCTTGAGCTCAAGTGCCATGCTTAGGGGAGGAAAAGTGCCATGCTGAGGGGAGGAAAACACACCAAGGGGAGGAAAACACTTGGACCTTAAGTCCTAAACATAGCTTCTTTGGCTCGATCACCATGAACAACACCCACATATTTGGCTTGATCACCATGAACAACACCCACAAACCACAACATAGGTCCCCTCTAGGGCATCTTTGTTTGGCATCAGATTTGGATATGGACACCATTACAAGGTTTGCACACCAAAGATGGGTTACAACTTTGGCATCAAATTTGGATATGGACGCCATTACGAGGTTTTGTACGGGTTACAACTTTGGCATCAAATTTGGATATGGACACCATTACGAGGTTTTGTACACAAAGAATGGGTTACAAGGCCTTAACTGAGGCCAAGGGAGGAAAGCCTTAACTAAGGTCAAGGGAGGAAAAAGTGTGCCTCGATATATTATTGAATCTTCTTAGGCTCAAGAACCGTAAATGAGTCCTTGAACCAACACATGAGTCCTTGGTATGGGTTATTTGTAAGCCTTTGAGTGGGATACAAGCATCATGACTGGGTTTTGTGCATTGGAAATGGGTGTCGAGGCATAAACATGGTCACATGAGGGAAAGCAATGGCCCTAATCCCTAATTGAAATTTCATGAGCTCAAGCACCATGAAAAACACCTAAAAACCATGACATGATCCCTCTCCATGGTATGGGTTATTTGTTAGCCTTTGAGTGGGATACAAGCATCTTGATTAAGTTTTGTGCATTGGAAATGGATGTCGAGGCATAAACATGGTCACATGAGGGAACGCAATGGCCTTAATCCCTAATTGAAATTTCATGAGCTCAAGCACCATGAAAAAGACCTAAAAACAATGACATGATCCCTCTCTGATTAAGTTTTGTGCATTAGAAATGGATGTCGAGGCATAAACATGGTCACATGAGGGAACGCAATGGCCTTAATCCCTAATTGAAATTTCATGAGCTCAAGCACCATGAAAAAGACCTAAAAACAATGACATGATCCCTCTCTGTGGACTATTTAGCATATGAGTTGAATATGGATGTCATTACAAGGTCTTGGGCATCATGCATGGGTCTCAATTCCTTGACCATAGTCGAGGGAGGAAAACAAGAGCCTCCAATGCTAAGACTTGCTTCTCAAGCTCAAGTACGGTGGATGAGTCCTTGAACCAACACATATGATCTTTGTAGGGTTTCATTCGCCTCCAATTGGCATAGGGATGCTATGACTAGGTTAGTTGAGAACCAAGAATAGGTCTCAAGGTTTAACCAAGGTTAGGGTGGTAGAGCCTTGTGCCCTAAATGAATCTTCTCGAGATCAAGTGCCATGAACAACATCTACAACCCATGAAGCTTCGGGCTATATAATCAAACCACTTTCTCTTCTATTAAAGGGACATCGATGTCATGATTAAACCCCAACACAAGCCCTCAATAATAATATGTTTGAATATCGTTCTAAGAATGGTTCTCGGGGCCATGGTTGGGGTTCATTAACATCTTAGTGGAATACAATTGCCATGAGTAGGTTTTGTGTAATGGAAATGGGTCTTCAGGAATAAATATGGTCAAGGGGGGAACAAAGGGATTAAACCCTAAAAGAAACTTCTTGACTTCAAGCACTATGCTTACATTTGGGCCTTAGGCCCTAAACATATCGTCTCAAGATTGATTGCAATGAACAAGATTTTGAAACCACAACATAGGCACTCTCTATAGGGTCTTTGGCATCATTAGGAGGTTTTACACACTAAGGATGGATCGCAAGGCCTTGATCATGTTCAAGGAAACAAAAGAAGTTCCTAGGGATATTGTTGAATCTTCTCAGGCTTTAGAGCTTTGAACAAATCCTTGAACCAACACATGAGTCCTTTGTAGGGGTTGTAGGCCTCTTAGTGGGATACACGTGCCATCCTTAGGTTTTTTGCACCGGAAATGGGAAGTGGTGCCAAGGCATAAACATGGTCAAGTGGGGAAACAAGGCCCTTAAACCCTAATTGAATGTTATTGAGCTCAAGCACCATGAACAACACCTGGAAACCATGACACGAGGCCTCCCCAAGGAGTCTTTGGCATCTAATTTGAATATGGGTTATATTACGAGGTCTTTGGAATCGTAGATGGGTATCAACTTCTTGACCATAGTCAAGGGAGGGAAGTAAGAACCTCTAGCCCTAAACCTTACCTCTTAGGCTCAAGCAGCATGGAAGAGTCTACGAACCACCACATATGACCTCTATAGGGTGTCTTTCCCCTCAAAATGGGATATGGACATCATGACTAGGTCAATTGTGAACTAAGAATGGGTCTCAAGGTTTAACTAAGGTTATGGGAGGGCACTAAAGCCTTGTTGCCTAAATGAAACTTCTTGAACTCAAGCACCATGAACAACACCTACAAGCCATAAATCTTCTCATGCTATAACACCACGAATTCATCCTCAAACCACCACACATGACCCTTGTAAGGTATCTTTAGCCTACTAGAGGGATATGAGCCATGATTAAACCACAACACGGACCTTAAATAATAATGTAACTCAAGCCCACACCAAAAATGGTTCTCAAGGACATGGTTCGAGTTCTTAAGCATCCAAGTGGAATATATGTGTCATGAGTAGTTTTTGTTTAATGGAAATGTGTCTCAAGGCCTAAATAAAGTCAAGGGGGGAAACAAGGGGCTTAAGCCCTAACTGAACCTTCTTTAATTCAAGTTCTATGTACAAGAGGAAAATACTTACTTGGGCCATAGGCCCTAAATGTAGCTTCTTTAGTTCAATCACCATGAACAACACCTAGAAAGCACAACACAAAAACTCTCTAGGGGGTCTTTCGAAGTAAAGTTGAATATGGATACCATTCGAAGGTTTTGCACACCAAAAATGGGTCACAAGGCCTTGACCATGGTTGAGGAAGGAAACCAAGTGCCTTGGGATATTTTTAAATCTTCATAGGCTCAAGAGCCTTGAATGAGTCCTAGAACCAACACCCGGGTCCTTTGTAGGGGTTCTTTCTAGGCCTCCAAATGGGATAAAGGAACCATGAGTAGGTTTTGTGCATTGGAAATGGGTCTTAAAGCCTAAGCATGGTCGAAGGGGAAACAAGGGCCTTAATCCCTTATTGAACCTTCTTGGGCTTAAGCACCATGAACACCACCTAGAAATTGTGACACAAACCCTCACTAGGGGGTCTTTAGCATAAGAGTTGGATTTGGGTTCCATTAAGATCTTTTGTGCATCATAGATGGGTCTCATGGTAGAGAAACAACAACCTCAAGCTCTTAACAATAGTCAAGGGAGGAAAACAACAACCTCAATCCCTAAACATAGCTTCTTAGGCTCAAGTGGCATGAATGCATCCTTGAACCACCATACAAGACCCTTGTAGGGGATATTTATCCTACTAGATGGATATGGGTGTAATGAATCTAGGTCTTGAGAACTAGGATGGTTCTTGAGGTGTAAACAATGTCAAAAAATAAGATCAATGGCCTTAGGCCTCGAACAAAGCTTCTCAAAATAAAGAACCATGAAAAACAACTTGGAATCTTTGGCATTTAAGTTGGATATGGATTCCATTAGAAGGCTTTATAAACCGTGGATAGATTGTGAGGCCTTAAATATCAACAAAGAATGACAAAAGGTTCCTTAGGATATTTTTGAAGCTTCTTCAGCACAAGAGCCTTGGAGAAGAATCCTTGAACCAACACATGAGAACAATGTAGGGGGGTCTTTGGCCTCCAAGTGGGGTATAGAAACCATGAGCAATTTTTATGCATTAGAAATGGGTGTCAAGGCATGAACATGGTCAAGAGGGAAATAATGGGCTTATTCCCTAATTGAACCTTTTCAAGCTCAAGCCCCATGAAAAACACATAGAAACCATGACACACGCTCTCTTTAGGAAGTCTTTAGTGTTCAAGTTGAATATAGGTGCCATTAAAAGGTCTTAGGCATCTTGGATGGGTCTTGGGTCCTCACACACAGTCTAGAGAGGGAAACAAGAACCTTCATCCCTAAACCTTACTTCTCAGGCTTAAGCACCATGGATGAGTCATTAGCACCATGGATGAGTCATTAGCACCATGGATGAGTCATTGAACCACCATGTTAACCTAAGTACAATATTAATAACCTCAAAGTGGGATATGGGCACCATGACTAGGTTGATTGTGAACCAAGAATGGTTCTCAAGGTTTAATGAAGGCTAGGAAAGGAGAACAAGGACCTTGTTCCTTAAATGAAGCTTCTTAGGCTCAATCACCATGAAAAGCACCCTCAACACATAGAACATGCCCTCTTTTGGGGATCCTTTGACACTAAGTAGTTTAGCAACGAAAATTATGATGTTTTCAACAATGCTAATGGGTCTTTGAGCATTGACAATGGTTAGTGAAGGAAACCAAGGGCCTTAGGTATTAAACAAATCTTCTTAGGCTCAAACATTATAAATGTTGCATTAAAATACCACATAGTAACTTTCTATGGGATCTTTAGCCTCTAAGTGGGATATGGCCTTCAATAATTGTTTTTGGGATGATGGGTCTAAGGTACCTAAACCATGGTCAAAATGTAAAACAATGACCTTACACAAGAAAATGAAGCTTTTAGGCCTCAAACATTGTGAACAAGATCTCCAACCATGAAACATGCCCTCTCTATGGGTTCTTTCACCTCCAAGTAGTATCCCAAGAACTATTAGGTGGTTTTATGCAAAGTGGATGGGTATAGGGGCTCGTGGTTTTATGCAAAGTGGATGGGTATAGGGGCTCTTAACTATGGTGAGAAGAGAAAAATAGATATTTTTCCCATAAAATAAAATTTTAGTAAAAAATAATTTACTTTGAAACATGTGAAGGTAAGGGAGTTTTACATGATTATTACTTTTATGTAAAAATGTGCACGGGCTTTAATAACATGCATGTGATTTTATAACCAAAGCATACATGCGCTTTTATAACTATAATTGTATAACTAAAATGCATGTGTTCTTTTATAACATGTGCGTAGTCCTGTGAATTAGAAAAGACAGGTGGGATTGTCTCGTTTCCTCTGCATATTGGATGAGTTGGCTATGTTGGTTTTAGATTTCCAGTGATGAACTACCATAACTTTTTACATTTGGAAAAACAAATTATATGTTGCACGAGTATAGATGGAGATCTACACACTCAAAAAAAAAATGATTGATTATGTTAATACTTTTAAACCTAACATTTAATCTTGTAATTTTGGGGTTTTATTGACTTTATTAACTTAAGGGTTTTTATTAATTTTAAAAAATATAAAATCAACATTAAAAAATATATAAAAATAGTGTTAAAAAAACATCATAAATTGTGTCATTTAAGTATTAAACCAATTTCTTAACACAAACATTATATTTTAAAAAAAATGTAACATACCACTATTAAAAAAAGAATGTGAATTTTTCTAAGTTATACAAATTTTCTATAAATAAAAGTTATATATTTTAAAAGTTAATTAAATTTCCTATATTTCATATTTTACACCATATTCTAATAAATTATGTGTCTCTCATATATTATAGTTTTTTTTAGATTTCTCATATATTATAGTTTTTCTAGTTTAAGAAAGTTCAATTCATTTATGCTAATCTTCCATACTCTACTAAAGAGAGTTCAATTCATTTATGCTAATCTTCCATATGCTGCTAATGTGTAGCATATGTTGCTAATGTGTAGATGCCAACTTCGTCCCCATTCTCGGTTTTGATTCCCATGGTGTGATTTTCATAGATTCTTCAAAGGATGACTCCTCAAAATCATCCAATTCTCATTAAATATATTTCCAAAATTTTTATTTTGATATTTGTCGGGATAGCTGTTGTCATCATCGACCAAAAAATCAATTACTCTATTAACTTTCTAGAACTAGTAGCTTAGCAAAGAAACAATAATTCAATACTACGTTCCATATCTATATACTCTTTGTATACCACCAAATCCTACAAACGGTTTAGGTCATTATACTTTCCTTTCAAATTTCTCTATTATTTTTCTTAGGATTCAAAGTTTAGTGCAAAATCTAGTTTGTCTCTTTGCAAAATAAATGTTTGTCTTAATTTTTTTGTTTTTACTATAAAATATAAAGCTAGTGCATGTTTAATTTTTCATGAAGAAATTTTGAAAGATTTTGATAACATTGTGGTTTTTTTTTTGTTTTTTTAAATTTATTTGGATTTAAATTTAAACATTTTCATTTGATACATATAAACTGTTAGAAGAAGACATCAATTCAAGTCATTTTGAAATCAAAGAATCTAATATTGATTAATTGACTATAGTGATAACAATAAAGTGTATGAATCTTTAATCAACACAAGTGATAGATCATAAGGTTGGGATGTCACCTCTAAAAATTCAAGGTTTAATTAAGAAAATTGTTGAAAATTACACCATAGAGATAGTCTTGGCTATCTTTCTTTCCAATACTTTGAATGAACACCACCTTATGAAAGAGTGTTTCTCATGGACATATCAACTTCAAAATTTTCCAAAGCTAAGATTTCTACCAAATTTGTTTAATCAAGAAAATTGTTGAAAATTACACCATAGAGATAGTCTTGGCTATATTTCTTTCCAATACTTTGAATGAGCACCACCTTATGAAAGAGTGTTGCTCATGGACACATCAACTTCAAAATTTTCCAAAGCTAAGATTTCTACCAAATTTATTGATATGCTTTGATATGCTTAGGGGAAAATAACATATTAAATCTTTCAATATGTTTTCTCAAAAGGTGCACTCTATAATGGTTGTTTTTAGGCCTTTTTAAATTGAAATGATTGGCATCCTTTCTAGTTAGATCCTTCACCTTGAAATTTTCTATGAATAATTACAAGGTATTGTTTGCAAAGAAAACTCTAGTTTTATTGCTATCATTTCCTTTCAAGTCAACAAAAAAATTTTGCAATGTTTTGAAATCAACAATTTTTTTCCGCAATGTTCATAGTGATGACTTGAGCAAACTTTGGCATGAGCGGTTTGGTCATCTAAACTATCAATCAACCGATGGTGACTGGTCTTCCTCTTGTTTCATGTAGAGACGGTGTTTGTGCCGGTTGTTTTCTCGACAAACATCATCAGAACAATTTTGACAAATGTGCCTCTTGGCACGCCTCGGGCCCTTTGCAACTTGTTCACATGACTTATGTGGTCAAATTCCTTCTCCTTTGCAACTTTCATTGATGACTTTTTCAGACGTACTTGGGTTTACTTCTTAAAACTTAAGAGCAAAGTTTTTGACAAGTTTTTGGCCTACAAGGCCCTTGTAGAAAAGCATTATGTACATCAAATTCAAAGGTTAAGAACATATAATGGAGGAGAATATGTGAACAATAATTTTACAAGTTACTGCACTACACAGGGCATCTAAATGAAACACATTGTTCCATATACACCACATCAAATGGTGTTGTTGAGAGAAAGAACCACACATTAAAAGAAATGGCTAATTGTATGATCCAATCTAAGGGATTAAGTCTAAAGTATTGGGCGGAAGCCATCAACTACGCAAATTAAATAGTAAATCACACTCCCACAAAGGCTCTTAAAAATATAACATCAGAACAAGCTTGGACTAAAATTAAAAAAGATGTAAATCACTTCCATGTATTTGGAAGTATAGCATGGGCTCACATTCCTGATGAGAAAAGGAAAGCATTGCAGCCTAAAAGTGAGAAGTGTATATTTGTTGGTTATTCTAAAGATGTTAAAGGTTACTGACTTCTTCAACCATATCGTAATGAAATTATTATTAGAAGAGATGTTAAATTTGATGAAAATCTCTTGGCCTGCGAGCCTAATTCAATGATTGTGCCTTCTTCGGCATGCAATCCATCTTCAACGTTTGTGCCTTATTCTGTTCCTACTATGGTTTCTTATTCAGATGATGATAGTGAGGATTAAAATACACCTCTGCCTACTCACCTTCCTCCAGATGAGTCCATTGAACCTGAACCAACACCAGCACAATCACTTCCTAGATGGGTCCGGTCAACACGAGAAGCAGTTGRTGATCTTGTTGGTGATCCTTCATATTAGTGTCAGACATGTTCACAGTTCCAACGAGCCTCTTCTCTTTTGGCTCAAGTTTCAAAGATTCATGATTCAAAGACATTTGCAGAAGCTTCGAGTCATCCACATTGGGATACAACAATGAATCAAGAGATCCTTCTTTAATGGAAAAAGATACTTGGGATCTTGTACCTCTTCCAAAAGGAATAAAACTTTTCATATGTAAATAGGTATACAAAACTAAGTATGCATCTGATGGAAGTGTTGAAAGGCACAAGGCTCGGTTAGTTGCCAAAGTATTTTCCCAAGTTGAAGGAATTGACTATAATGAAACCTTTTCCCCTGTAGCCAAAATGAATTCCATCCACCTTGTTCTTTCCCTTGTTGCCTCACATAAATGGGAGGTCCATCAGATGGATGTTAAATAGACCTTATTTCATGGGGATTTGCAAGAAGAAATATACATGGAACAACCTCCTGGCTATGTCTAGAATGAATCTAGCATTATTTGTCACCTTAAGAAATCTCTTTATGGTCTTAAGCAAGCTCCTCGAGCTTGGTATGCCAAAATGGATAACTTTCTTATTGACATCGGATTTTCTAGATGTCATTCTAATCCTAATATATATACCAAGAAAGTAGGAATCCATCCCATAATCTGTGTTCTTTATGTTGACCTTATCCTTACTAGTAGTGACTCAAAACTTTTAAACCATGTGAAAACCAGCCTTAAGAAGAAATTTGAAATGACAAACTTAGGCTTTTTGCACTATTTCCTTGGCATCCAAGTTTTACAAACAAATGAAGGAATTTTACTTTCCCAGTCTAAGTATGCTTGTGACTTTCTTCATCACTTCCACATGGAAGATTTTAAGCCAACCCCTTCTCACTTCCAGTGTGGAGTCAAGATTGTTTCCACCTGTACTTCTCCCGAAGTTGATGCCACTTTGTACCATAAGTTAGTTGGTATCCTTTTATACTTGGCTCATACATGTCCTGATCTTTCCTTTGCTATTGGTCTTGTTGCCTGATATATGCAAACAACCTATGAATGTCATTGGAAAGAAACTAAAATGATACTTCGTTATGTATGGGGTACAATTCAGTTCGAGATGCATTACAATTTAGGGGTGACTCCTTTATTGGTTGGTTTCTTTGATTCAGATTGGGATGATGACCCTGACGATCGGAAGTCTACCACAAGTTATGTTTTCATCCTTGGTTCACGACCTATCACTTGGGTCTATAAGAAACAACAGGCTATTTCACTTTCTTCAGTAGAAGCAGAGTATCGAGCAACAATAAATGCAAGTCAAGAATCCTTGTGGCTTCGACAGATCCTTTCAGATTTTGGATTCCAGCAACAACATCTGAATAGTCTTTGGTGCGACAATAAGAGTGCCATCAAGCTCGCCAAAGACCCAATTCAACATTAGTGCAACAAAAACATCGATATACACATGAACTTCATCAGAAATCTCATTCATGATCGAGTTATTGAAGTGCTCTTTTTCCCTACAGAAGATCAAGTTGCAGACACTTTCACAAAGTCTCTTACAGAAGCAATTTTTTCCAAACTTCAATCTATGTTAGGAGTTCAATAAGTTATCATTAAGGGGGGATAGGCTCTAATGCCTCCTTCTTTCTCCTATTGTGTCACTTTTGTAAATCCTTCAATCCCATCCCAAGTTTTTCTTAAGGGGGGATGTTAGGATATTTAGACACTTAGAATTTAGTTAAGATATACTTGGTCTAATGTGTCGTTAGGTAAAAGTGTGTTTCTTTAGTACGAATTTGTATTTAGGAAATCCGATGGTCACGATATGTTCTCGGCATAGAGTGATATGAGGATTCATGTTCTCCTCGATCTTAATGACTACATTGATTTGTAGCTTGACACCTAATTGGTSCATGATTTTCATTTAAAGAGTATGGAGGGTCATTTGTTGATGATTGATTACGAGAAAATCTCTTGTAAAATMTCTCTGTAATATTTTTTCTTTTTCATTAATAAATTGCTCCAAGTGATTGTGTTGGTTGGAGTCGTGGATGTTTCCCCCTTGGGGTTTTACCGCGTCAAAATATCGGTGTCTTTATATTTGATCTGGTTGTATGAGTGGTAACTGAAGGTGTTCTTCCTTTGTTGGAATACATATGTTGTCGAACACTAAGAAACTTTGCTTCACTTCCGCTTGTGTACTTTTACTATAATATAACTCTTCATGCCTTCAATCTTCTATCTTGGAAGGAAGATAGCTTAAGAATATAAGCTTTCTATACTTTTTCTTCTTTGTGTGTGATTGTCTAATCAAGGTCAAATATAGAATCACATTTGTAGTTGCATGTTATCCTTCAATCTGTAGATGGGATAGACGTAAGTTGAATTAAGAAAACTACCTTAACAATATAATGGAATGAACAAATCATGACCAATTATTCTTACAATAATAAATGAAGAAACTCAATGAAAACATTTCTAATCATAAAACAAAATGTAGGCCAAAAAATGATTTTAAGTATTGTGAGAAGAAATTGGTGGTTTGTTGACGAGGAAATGGAGTATGTTTGACTGGGTTGATGAACTTAAAAAAAACCTAAACACATAATAATAATAATAATAATTGCAATTAAGGTATATGTATCACTTTTTCTATTAATATATATTCAATATCTCTCTTATCCCCCCATTATTTAGTGTATACAATATATGTGGTGAATTAGCATGTCGATTATCTATCTTTGTTATATTATTTAGTGTGAAATCAATTACCTACTTAAACTCAATTTCATATCATGCAAGTAATTATTTGTTATAGTTTTGAAGAGAGATTGTATGCCTTAGAATTAAGTAAGGTTTTGGTTATGTCGATGCGTGTTGGAACACTTTTCTTCTTAGCTACATTGACAATGAATCAAAGGCATGTTGGATAGTCTTTATACAAGTTCCTTCTTTGTCTAGTATTTATTCGTGCTTGCAAACTTAACCTGGATTTAATCTAATAGGGGTGGATTTAGTATTTATATCTTTTATCTATCAATGATAGATTAACCAAACAAACAGGGAAGTTTGGACATAGATTAACCAAACAACCAAGGAAGTTTCGACACTCTTGTGTGAGTGTGAGAAAAATCCCACATTGGAGCTAGCAAATCATCTCCTCTAATGTAACTTTACATTATTTTATTTTTTTCCATGATTTCCAATTAATCAGGAAAAAAGGTTAGATATTATAAAAAGAGAGAGGAGGGATTCATGGAAGAATTTAGGTATGTTGTGTTTATCAAGTTGTGGTAGCAGTCCATGTCTCCCTTGAAAGGAGAACCCACCTTGATTTGTGTACGTTCTTAGTTGGGTTTTTAGAACCATTCCTTGAGAAATTTACCTTGGTCCTTGAGTTCATTATCAAACTCCTCCTGATTATTTACTCTTCCTATCTATATGAAGTAATACCTTATAGATTCCTACCCTAAGTGTTTCTATCCCCCATCCCTTTTGGTTATAGTGGTTGTCAAGGTCAATTTAGTCTATTATTTGATTTAATGGAAGTCCTAAGTTGAATATTGAGTCATCCATATATCAATCATGTTTTCCTAGTATTAGCCATTCCTTAGGTGTCTTGATTTTCATGTAAGCCATTTTCTAAATCAAGTTTGAATTTTGTGACCTATCAAATCAATGCTCAAACCTCATGTCAGTGGAAGATATTGATTATTACTCTTTTGTCTTCCCCTATTGACCGTGAAAAATTGCTCTGGAGGTTAGAAATAGATATTTTATCACCTAGAGACTTGCATTCATCATTAATACATTTCCTTATGGTTAGCAATGGATTTTCATTACCAATGCCTTTCTGAATTGGTCCTCCTATGTTCAAAGTCAACTCATTATTCATGCAAATAGGGATCATACTGGTACCATGGACCCCATTTTCATTATTAGCGGGACACCACACACCTTGAAAAAATTCCAGCAATGGTCATTGACTAGGTGGGATTTCTTTATGCTACTTGCATTTTGTGTAATGGAAAATCATACCTAATGGATTACGTACTCAATTGTTCCAATACTTCAGCCAAAACATCCTCATCATTTTCACTTGTATCGAACGAAGGAATTTTTATCTTTCCCTAATAAATGTACTCCTATCAACTCTAACTCATTTCTCTAGGAGTGTGAATTAGAGGCCCCTTAGTACCTTGATACCTACATTAATTAATGATAGGTTTCCTCATGTTCAACATTGTATTGTCATTCATTCCCCTTGATTGGATGATTTATTCGTTGTTCGACACTAGCACATTTATTCATACTTTAAAGGAATGTAAATTGAACCCTACTTCCCATTTTCATTATTGGTGGAATACCTGACAATTAATAGTAATTTTCTTTATTGATTATTGACTTGTCTGTTTCTCCCATGTAAGACTTATTCACATGGTGTAGATTCTTACACAATGGCACAATTTTTGAAGACCTTGGGCACATATTACATCTTCCTTTGATGCCATTTTCTTTTCTATTGATATCTCAAATGCAATTTAACATTATTATACTTCCGTATGAAAATATTATATAATTTTTAAAATTAAAAGGTTGTTATGTTGTATCATATTTTTTTATCTCTTCTAAAGAACTACTTTTTATAACCTTTTTTGGGTCTAATGGTTAAGAACATGTGTTTCCTCCTAAGAGGTCACAAGTTCAAATCCAGAGGGGGTAGGGTATGTATACCTCAGTAGACTTTACCAATAAAATCGTTGGGCAAAGAAGGTCTCATACACCAATTTGATGTCTGGCTTGGCCCCGTGACCTTAAAAATAGATTATTATTATTATTATTATATTATAAATATAAAAAGTATTATTTTTTTAGAATTAAAATTTTGTCTTGTTGGAGTTTCTTGAGGAGGAGTGTCGTAATAATAAAAATGATATCTTATGTTTTTTGACTTTAGAAAAATGTTTGACACAGTACCTAGAACTAAACTTTGGAATATTTGTAAAAGCTCAACGTTCCTTTTGAGTTGAGAGTTGTGGTGATAAGATTTAATGAGAACATTTTTGTCAATTTTAAAAACTAAGGGTTGGTCAAAAGATATTAATTGCAATATTGAATTTAAGCAATCTTGTCCCCTATCCCCTACCCTTTTTGGTGTATGCATCAACAAGTTAGAGAGTTGTTTGGAAGAAATAGGGTTTGTTTGCACAACTTTAGTTGGAATATTCATCATCCTTTTTTTTTATGCTAATGATATTGTTCTTATGAAAAAGTGTCCCTATGTAATGTCCTTGATCTGAACCCTTTGTAAATTGTACATATAGGCTTGTGAGTCATTGACACTAATTTTTTGTGTTATGTGCACCTGAGTAGTGCATGAAGAATTTCCATCAAAGAGAGGGTGAGTACATTTCACAGTGTTGTGTGCACTTGGGTAAATGCATGGGAATGACCTGGGAGTGTGCACCGAGCCTAGTTATATATATGTATATATATAATTGTGTATGTATTAAGGCCAAAGAGCTTGTGTGATTATGAGGCTGATGAGTCGGGACACAAAAAGGCCAGTGTGCTTATCCATGTAAATATGATCTCAATCATTAATAATATTACATCGATGCGCGCAGATAGACTCAGATGAAAAGAGATGGAGGGTTGAATCCACCGAAAAAGGGAAAAGGGGCGGTGAGACTTAAATTGTAGGGAATATTTTATAATATTTTCGAAAAAGTGTATGTTATGGATAATTATTGTATCCTAAGTTCTCGAGGGTAGGGAATGAGTCACCAAGTATCTTAAGCTACTTTTGAAGGTGACAAGTGTCGAGTTGAAGGAATGCAATATATATTGCTAAGCCTTAGTGTATTTCGTGGAGGAGAACCCATTCTAGGGGGATGATTATTCATGATTCTCTTTCTTGTGAGCAGAAGGGGGTCATATTGTATGGAAAATCCGATTATTACCTTATCTGCAGAGAGAAGCTTGTAAGGGATTTATGTTTTGTATCCAAAGTGTTTCTGTCGAAGAGGTGGGTTGTCAGGCCCATGAGCAGTCTCTCCGAGAGAGAGATTTGTTGTTGAAGAGGCGAGTTTGCAAGCCCATGAGAATACTCTCCAGGTGAGATTTTTGTTCAGAATTATTCCCTCGTGCGCTGGGCATAAGTCATAGGGCTCGAAGAATTCATGTCTAGCATGTTGTTGGTAACCATGGAAGGGAAGTGGGGAAACCGAGGGATTGTTGAGCAAAGAAGGGGCACACTTCCTTGGGTGTGATAGGTGCATGGGGAATGAGAGTTTGTAGACTAGTTGCAGCAATAGGCACCTTGGACTAAGTAATTATGTCGAGAATCAAACCTTAGTCTGTCACTAGGACCCCTTTTTCCCCTGGTGGAGTTAAGTTCCAACTTGGGGGTGACCTGCTGCTAAAAGTATATGAGAAACAGAGTCTATGGAAGGAAGGAACGTCTGAGTTATGTGTGCAGTTGGTGACTTTCATAAAAGATAAGTGTATTTATGTCCTTGTCTCATTTTTTTTGTGCATATTTATCTATTTTTCATATGGTTTAATTCTTGTATGTTGTCGCATATAAGTAATTGTTGTTATTTTGTTTAATGTTTCTCACGCATGTAAGTATAGTGCTTATAGCCTATATATGTAGACGCGCATGAGTATGACAAACTTTAATAGTTTCATGTAAGTTAACTTTATGATTTTGGTATGAGCCTCCAGGGAATGTTTAAATGGTCGTGCGCTCATAGAATACTTTGTGTGCACCAGAGACTAGATTTTCTTGTGTGCACTGGAAAGAAGTCTGCGTGCACAAGGAAAATAGATTTGGCATGTGACGCCAGGATGGTTGCGCGCACAATAGTGTTGTGTGATTAGTGTTGTGTTGTGTGATTAGTGCTCTAGTGTGTAGTTGTTTGAGTTACTTCTGATGCTTAAAGTTGTGATTAAAGGGAGAAAGTTAGTGTGGCATGTCTCATCTTGAGATTGAGAGCATATACTTCAAGTGATACTGCACAAATTAGGGTTTAGTATAGAACCTGTGTAGTTTATTTTCATAGTATCATTGTTCAATAGTATGATGGGTGATGTTACAGTATGTTTGGTTAGAAATACAAAGTTACAGTATGTTTGTGTAGTCAGGGACGTTACAATGTGGTATCAAAGCATATTTATTTGGGAGAAGTGTAGTGGTGTATCCCAGCCTGGTGGTTGGGGACGTTACATTATGGTATCAGTGTTGTTGGTTCAACACTATAATTTTATGGGCCAGAGGTCAAAAAGAAGCATTAGAGCTCCATTTTCAACACTGATCCTGCATGAGATGAGTTCTACTTAAGGAAAAAATGTGGACTGGTGAGTGGTTGAATTTGGAATTTCAGCGTGGCCATGGTGCACATTAAATAAGAATGCATAGATGTGTGCGCTAAATATATCATATTACGGAGTGCGTCGCTTGAACTACATAGTAAACAATGGTACATGGGTGTGCACACTAAAGGTTTGAAGCTGCGCAAAACAATTGGTGGTGCATGTGCATTATTGATACCTAGCGTGCATGTTAAAAATTGACATTGCACATTGGTGTTTATTGAATACTAGTGCGAGCATGGGAATCGAAAGAAGGGATTCTAACAAGATGGTGCAAAGTTTTCATTAATTTGTCTCATGAATTCATCTAACAAATCTTGTCCCCTGCACATTTTGCAGAATTACCAACGATTAGAGAAAGAAAAAATCAATGCAGAAGTCAAAAGCATGGAAGATGTGCAGAGGGCTTACAGTACTGATGATGAATTCATGGATTGTATTTCAGTTTGGGTGCTAATGGTACAAAATCAAGGAGGAGAGCATAAATCTGGTAGAAACCATAAAAGGACTGCAAAAATATGTCCAACACGATAAGGCTGATAATGAGAGCCTTATGAAATCTAAGAAGCAACAAGATGACTTCAATGTCAAATTGATGCAGATCCTGGACATAATAGAAAATAAAATGGATAAGGAGACAGAGACAAGTAGGTCAAGAAGTCATGGGTCTCATGATGAGAAAAGAAGAGAAGCAAGAAGTGCTGACAGGAATCTCCATCACTCTCCAAGATATTCAACTAGGAGAGTGTGCAGTATCTCAAGCCCATCTCCTATCAGAAAGCATAAGAGAAGGACTGGGGTGGACGAGATACTAGGATAAATGAATAAGATCAATCCTCCTACCTTTGTGATGCAGGAGCATAGTCTTCAAAGTCAAAGATGCAAGTGTGGAGGTGGGGACATGACATCTGAACATTTAATTCATAAGTAAATTGAGTTGTTGAGATATTTTTGGAACAAAATTTTTAAATATGTCGTGTTTGTAAAGTCGTATAGGACTGTAAGGGGTTGTAGATGTAGAGTGTTGACTCTTATCTGGAAATAATTGTTAGTCATTGTAATAGGACAAATTAGGTAACCGCTAAGAGTTGATAGGAGGTTGCAGACAGGATGAGAGAGCTCGTGGAGCTAGTCCTTAGATAGTTTGTTGTTGTATTGTAAAAGTATTATGAGATAGGAAGATAGAGAGTAGAGTAGAATATAGTAGAAGAAAGACGCAACAAAGAACTGCAAGATTATGTAATTTGTTTCATGAATGAATAGAATAGACAAAATTGTCCCAAATCTTGGACTGTGTTCATTTTATTGTGTGATTGAATGAATGTTACATTTTGTGTATGTGATTTAGTTCATTTTTGTTCATGTATGATTGTTCGAGAAATTGATCATATGAGTTTGTGACGAAACTGAATAAGTTTCACTTGCTTCTCTTCTTAAACTCGTATGCAAGGTGTGCATCTCGAATGCAAGGAGTGCGTCAACTGAGTCTCAGATTTACTCATAAGAGTTCAGAGAGAGAGCAGAGGAAACTTAAATCAGGTGCAAGGAATGCACAATGTCAAGGAATGACTAAGCATCGAAGAACTAGAACAGAGGAATGTTAGGAGGGTGAGAAGAAATTATTTTCAAGAAATCCTTTGAACTGAGTTATCGAAATCCCCGAATGCAAGGAGTGTGTGGAAGGTAGAAATCCTTTAAGGATAAAGCTCATAAGGGATAGCACTTTTCATAAGTGTTGACAAGATCCAAGAGTCGGACTCGTAGGAGGAGCAAAGGTCGAGACCTTTGAATACTGAGAAATATTCTAAGTCGGAGGAAATCAGAAGCTCTGGAGGAGGAGTGACAGTGGCCATTGGATCACATTGAAAAGGATCACCAACCGTCTGATCAAAGCAAGGTGCATGAGCCTTATAGCTTCACACATGCAGGAGAGAGAACTTACCAAAGTTCTGAAGTCCCAAAGTAGTTTGGGATAATCCTTCGTCAAGGAAGATAGGTGGCGCAAGATCCACAGCTCCGGAATTTTGCAGACGAAGAGGAGGTGAAATAGCCGAAGTAGGATCCTGACCATTGATTGCCAGGAGATACGTGTCAGCAGACCAGTAGCTTCAGGAAATCTATTCGAGAGTTTTTTAGTTGAGACTTGAAACTCTCGAAGAGAGAATAGTCGAAGAACCGAGAGCCATCGATCTGTGAGTGGACACTTGTCAACATATCGTGAGCTCTGGGTGAATTGCATTGTGGCTTCAGTTGAGAGTTGAGATTCCTGAACCATGAAGAGACGAAAAATATATAGACCGTCCGATCCAGAGGGACACATGGTGATAGATCGAAGATTCTGAGGAAATCACTTAGCAAGTTTTAGTTGAGAGTTGAAACTCCTGAATTTCGAAGAGCCGGAGAGTTCTAGTAAAACTCAATTGTTCGATCATACGAAGTAGATCTCAGTCATCAGATCGTTCGAAGTGAATCTTAAGAGTCGGATCGTCCGAAGTGAATCTGGACCGCCAGATCTAGAAGAGACATGGCATAAATATGTGAACTCCAGGTAAAGTCCCGAAGTAAGCCTCAACCATCCAATTCAGTAGAACGCGTGGCAGAATCCTGTGTACTTCGAGGGGAAGTGAAGTTTTAGATTTTAGATCTCAGAAGTCTGGAGACCCGAAGGAGATATTGACTATTGATCGAGAGAGAGGCCACAAGACCATTGATCTAGTTGAAAAGTAAAACACCCGAAGTAGAAGCAGGGTCATTGATTGAGAAGGACATGTGTCTGTAGATCGTCATCTCCGAAAGATTGACATATGGAGGTAAGAAGGGTTTGAGATTTGAAAAGCCCAAAGCCTTGAATCACGAAGGAGATCACATCCGTTGATTTAGGAGGGGTAGATCTGGTCCGTAGGTTTGGAAAGGGAAGATCTAAACCACCCGTTCAGACAGTACCGTCAAGATCGGGAGATCGACGGTCTCGTAGCATTGTGGGGACACAAGTTGCATGAACTTTAAAATGTTGAGGGTGGGCCGCAATCTAGACTGTGGTTTTGGCAAGAGGACATGTGGAGGCTCGAGGATAATTGCGGGATGAAACGTAGTTTGATATCAAACCGCCTTTGGTCACGTGAGGTCATCACCCAAGGTCATATCAAGAGGGGGCTTATCTAAAAAGGAGCTAACACCCAGTACTCTGAGATTTTGCAGAAGAGCGAGAGGGAAGGTTGCGGGTACGATAAGACCTGCACCGGAGAGCCGAAAGGGCCTGTGTTTAGATATAGAAGGAGACCACTAAGGTTTCAGAGGGTCATTTGACTCAAGAATCAAATATCCTTGACTGGGAGGTCGTGTAGCCCTACGGGGGAGTAGGGGGGCTACATCAGGTGGTATCAGAGATGATATTGAGTTTGTTTGCAGATAGCAGATAAAGGAGAAAGGAGGCAAATTGATATCATTTGTGGTATCAAGAAAATTTGATTTATGTTTGTAAGCATCAAAAGGTGATGTAGTGAAATCATGCCACCCAGGAGGCATAGAGAAAATCCAGAAATGGAAGAAGAAATGAGGCGACTCCAAATGAGACTAGACGCCATCGAAACAACGCAGATAAGAGCACCGAACACTGGAGATATCAGTGAAGATGAGAGCGAAGAGATAGAGGTCAAATAAAATGTAGCAAAGGATGTTGCACAAGATCTCTTATTGAAAGTTGTTTCAAGAATAGGAGCCAGAGCAAGAATAGAGGTACCAATGTATGAAGGAAATTTGGAAGTTGAAATATTGTTGGATTGGGTACGTGCTATGGAAAAATACTTCGATTACGAAGATATTTAAGAAGACAATATGGTGAAGCATGCAGTGACAAGATTGAAAGTTCATGCAACATTATGGTGGGATGAACTGCAAGCTGAACACAGGAGCAAAGGTAAACAAAAAATTAAGAAATGGGATAGGATGGTAGCCAAGATGAAAGACAAATTTATCCCAAAAGATTACCAAATCAATCCATTCAGGAGATTGCAAAACCTAAGACATAAAATCTTATGAGTGAAGGACTACACTGAAGAATTTTACAGACTGAACATCAGGGTTGGACAGAAAGAGAATGAAGATGAAAAAAAAGCCAGGTATATCAATGGACTGAGATATGAAATACAAGAGGAGATCAACATGATGTATGTTAGTAAAGTCGAGGATGCTTATCAAGCAACCTTGAAAGATGAAGAGAAATTGGCTAGGAAATAAAGCCAACGAAACAGAGGAGGAAATTCAAGCAGAGGTAAGGGAACCAGCAAAGAAAAGTTCCTGAAACCAAAGCATGAAGCTGGAAAACATCATAGTCACCCAGAGAAAGGTGGAAGTTCTAAGGAAGGACAACATGGAGGAAGAAGCTCATTTTCCAAAGGAAGAGGAAGAGTCAGAGGAGGCGAAGTCAAATGTTATACCTGTGGAAACCAAGACATAAGTCTTGGGAATTTCCCTAGAGAAAGAAAGAAGGAGGAGGCGAAGCACACATTGTTGAATCACATAAGCATGTGGAAGTAGAAGCAACAGAAGGAGGAAAGAACCTCATGATGAGGAAAATCCTTCTTAAACCAGAGAAGGAGGCAGAAGAGCCAGTTCAGTGAACAAGTCTGTTCAGGACTGCTTGCAAGATGAAAGACAGATTTTG
>SNQJ01S0176801.1:14501-34405 GCA_010110895.2 Picea sitchensis | reverse complement strand
TTAATTTTAAATTATTAATTGTTGCATTCATGCTAGATATTTTCAGGTTTTGGGTATTAATTTGTTTCTTTATTTTAAAGGAAGATGTGTTTTTAGTCAATCAAAAGAAATTTTAGGTCTTACTTTATAATAAAAAATGTGGGTGGTTTCAACCCAGATAGTGTCCCTAAGAAAGGAAGTATCATTTGTGGTCATTGTTGAAGCTACCTCTAATGGGGTCATGTGTTTTTTAGTAGCATTTAGCCTTAATTCCATACATTAAACTTCCAAATACTACCAGTGGTGCACGGTGTGTGAGTTGTGAAACCTATGATGTTTTAAGTGGACACTCAACCCATCACCAAGGACAAATAAAGCTATAGTAATAATGAAAAGACGAATGATGAAAGGATTTAAATGATGAAAATTATTGGCCAACCATTGGAAAATAATATTAAAAGTGATAGCCATTGAAAAATGATAATAATAATAATAAATTTAGATATCCATTGACCATTAAATTAGAGTTAAGATTAAGATTAAAATTAAAATTAAAATAACTATAAACAAGAAAATAACTAATTTTATTTAAGATTCTTTGATATTATTCAAAAAAACTCAGCATTTTCACCTTCATCAACATGATATCATGGTTAGCTTTGATGTTGTTTCCTTATTCACCAAAGTTCTTTGTGAAGCTCTTGATCTTATCTCGAAACTAGAACTAGTTGACCTTGAAACTCTTGACCTTATCAAAATTTGGTTCACCTCTACCTTCTTCACCTTTAAAGGAACTTGCTATGAATAAACTATAAATACAACTATGAGATCATCTTTATACCCAGTGGTTGTTAATATTTTTATGGAATATTTTGAAACTTTAACATTAAACATTTTTCATCTAAATCCCAAATGTTGGGCTCAATTTGTTGACCATGCCTTCATTTTTTGGCCTCGCGACCTTCCTTTGTTGAACTCTTTATTTGACCATCTTAACAATATTTCCTCTCAAATCCAATTTACCATGGAAATTCAAAATGAAACTCTCTTTCCTTTCTAGATGTTCTTGTAAATCACATCAACACATACCTGTATTCCCATTCTCACCATCACGCAACCCAAAAATCTATCATTCTTAAAACTTTGGTAACTCATCTATTTAAATCTTTCCCCCCATTTGCTTGAAAAAGTAAAAACCCGCCTTACTAAATCCCTTGTAATCAATGACTAATCTATCTCTCAAATGAATAAATCCTTCTCCTCAACCCTCCATCCTAAATCCAAAAACCTTCCTCCCTCCTCCCTGCCTCTAGCTCTTATTTCTCTTCCCTGCATCCAAGGCATCACTAATCATATTTCTAAGATTTTGACTAAAAGGAATATCAGGAGCCTAGATCCATCTTAACCATGAATCTATCAAACACCAATAGAGATCAAATTTCTTGAAATACAAATCTCTTTTAAAATGCAAAATTTTAAAAAGATTTACACCTCGAAATATTTAATCTCTCTTAATACTTAATAATTAATTACAAAATTAAAATAAATCTAAGCAAATATTATACTATTGATAATACATCATATAATATATCACCTCTCGCATATATATTATTACATGTTACTTATTACTATAGAACACACATATATAAAACCATGCTAGCAATGTTGGTCATATGAGTTTTTAGTTTTTTGAATAGGGCTTTAGTAACTTTATAATGATATTCAAATTCCCAAAAGAAACATAATCGGCGTAAAATTTGAGGAAGAGACATGGGCAAAGTAGTTTCATAAAGGTAATATATATATATAATCAAATTTGGTGAAGAATTATAAATAATTTAATATACTATTATAGCATTGGAAACTTCTCGAGATTTACTACAGATAATTTAATATATTATTATAGTATTGGAAACTTTTGCAGATTTACTTTGATTTTTTTTTTCATTAACATATTTAGCTATATTGATTAATCAAACAAAATAAAATGATGAATATTCAAATAAGGTTATTATTATATAATTTTTTTATCTTTTTTGTTTTTAAATTTATTATATTTGGTCTTCTTACACTTTTTATTTACTTGGTTTGCATTTCTTCTATCTTATTTTTATTTGGATATAGATTTTTAAAATCAATGTTTCTCGACTCAAATTTTTTTTTAAATCTTATTAAATTTTTAAATAGTTATTTAGAAATTTTAAAGATAAATATGATTCCATCCTTAATCAAGGAGTTTGCTGAATTCCATGTTCCCATGACAAATTATACATTGGGAAGATCTTTCAAAGTCTCATATTGTTGATATTTTTCACAATCACATTTCTAAGTCAAGTATCAGAGCCATAGCCCATCCCATAAAGAGATCCAGAGTGGAGAGGATTCAGTAACATTCAAACCAGGAAGTAGCCAACTCATAACCTGTTCTATATCAAGCCCCACCACCAGCATCCACCCATGCTCCATCGAGTAATTGACCTTACAATTCTAAACTCTTCATTTGTTTTGACCGAATTCTAACATCAATTTCAAGTACTAAAAATTAAAAAACATCATAATATACTTAGTCAATATTAATATACTTAGTCAATCTTGAAATCCCATTATTTATCATTTTATTCAATAAACCTTTCCATCATCTTACTCAATTAAAACTTTTCCATCTTTTCAACAAACTCTTCAACTCATTATAACTATTATTTAATTTCTTTTGTTTTCTATCCCCTAACTATTCATGTCATTCATTTACTCAGCCCCAACCCCCTAATTAAAACTTTTCCATCTTTTCAACAAACTCTTCAACTCATTATAACTATTATTTAATTTCTTTTGTTTTCTATCCCCTAACTATTCATGTCATCCATTTACTCAGCCCCAACCCCCTTTGGTTTTAGTTTCTTACCATAAATTTGATTTATTTATTTTTCCTTCATTCCTCTTAATATTTTTAATTGTTTTTAATTTTTAATTCCTTTAATTTTAATTCTTCTTAATTCCCTTTCATTATTTCCTAATTACTTTTTATATTATTTTTGTCTTTTAATTTTTAATTCCTTTTATTTTAATTCTTCTTAATTCTCTTTTTAATATTTTCTAATTACCTTTTATATTATTTGTATCATGTTTAATTTTTTAGTTTTTTATTTTATTTTTAATATTATTTGTATTATGCTTATTTTTCTAGTTTTTTAATTCCTTTTTAATATTATTTTTATCATGATAATTTTATTTTTCAGCATAAAGGATTATTTTATATTTTATTAGGTTGAAAGGCGTACACCTATTTGAAATGGGCACATTTAATGATCTTTTAATTATAAATTTCAATCCTATAATTATCAATTGAAGATGTTGACATATTTTTTATCGTCCTTCCAAATTAATGAATGTGATATCATATTGATAACTTTATAACATTTTTAAATGCATCTCTTAACCTGTTTACTTTTTAAATTACTTAATATAATTTACATTTCCACCACTTTTTTCATATCTACCATACACCTATTGATAGCAGCCGCCATATTAACAAGTCTTTCATATTCTCCATAGAAATCATGGTCAACTTAATGAATTGTGTCGTTTCAAGGAACTGGTGGCGAGCGTAATGAATTCCACATTGCAGTGGAATAAATAAAAGTGGTGAATGTAATGAATTCTTCGATAAATGAATTCCACGATGCCATCAATGCAATTGTTGGAAGATTGTTTTTTTTTTTTCCACGGGAAAGTTTCTCGTTTATATTCATCAGTATATAAACATTTTACATAGCAGCCATTACATAATCCATCCCGGAGACTCAGTAGGGTTTGACCACAACACCTCCTCCCAACACTTGGAGAACGGTACATCTTACCGTCTGAGCTGTCTCACGGGACTGTTGTTGGAAGATTGTTGCCATCTATGCCCTGTTCGGAAACATTTTTTTTTATACAATAATATTTTCGTGGATTTGATACAATATTGTTTTCGTGGATTTTCTGCAATATTATTTTCAAGATTCTACCTAATCTTGAATTTCATAATTATTTTCATGCATTTTCATAATTTCTACAGTTTCTTGATAGTATGTACACATCTCGATATCTTTCACTTGGTTACTAGAAACCTAAACATTTGTCTAGTTCTGCAATATATCTTGAACCTTGGCCATGGCGTCAATATCGTTTCACATATTGTGTTCTGTATGGAAAATGTGGTTTCACTTTCTTCTCTTCTTTTCAATCATTGGTATTTTCATTTCAATATGATCTCTTGTTGTCCACTGTCACTATGGTGTAACTATCTCAATCCCAACACTTTTAAGTTGTCCACTGTCACTATGGTGTAACTACCTCAATCCCAACACTTTTAAGTTGTCCACTGTTACTATGGTGTAACTACCTCAATCCCAACACTTTTAAGTTGTCCACTGTCACTATGATATAACTACCTCAATCCCAACACTTTTATGTTACTATGGTGTAACTACCTCAATCCCAACACTTTTAAGTTGTCCACTGTCACTATGATATAACTACCTCAATCCCAACACTTTTAAGTTGTGCACTGTCACTATGGTATAACTACCTCAATCCCAACACTTTTAAGTTGTTTACTGTCACTATGGTGTAACTACCTCAATCCCAACACTTTTAAGTTGTCCACTGTCACTATGGTGTAACTACCTCAATCCCAACACTTTTAAGTTGTCCACTGTCACTATGGTATAACTACCTCAATCCCAACACTTTTAAATGTTCGTTCTCATTTTGTTTTCAAATTACATTTTTATTCTTGGTTCAACATTCTCTATCGTCTATATTTTTGACATGTGAGCATTTAAGATTAGTTGTGGTTATTTTCATTGCTTAACCTTTAAAATTTTTATTCTTGGTTCAACATTCTCTATCGTCTATATCTTTGACATGTGAGCATTTAAGATTAGTTGTGGTTATTTTCATTGCTTAACCTTCCAAATTTTTGATGTTATTTTCATAGTTCATGTGTTATCTTTCCTATATATTTAGAAAATTTGCACGCATGACCACCATAATTTTTGGGTTATGGAGTTTATCCGAGTTAGTTGTACTTTATGTAGTTACGAAGTATTATACAAATTGGTGAGTGAGAGAGATTTTATATCAATAACTATTTTTCTGGTGAATCGATTGTGTAAACTGAGTAATAAGAGTGGCATTTATTATGGCAGGGGTAGTCCCATTGAATTTGAATTACGATCTTTAATTTTCCAATTGAAATTATAATTAACCCTTCCTCATTTTAGAGTAATTTAATGGTGAAATGAAGGATATGTTAATAATTAGGTGGATAATGTTAATGCATTCTATCTTAATTAATATTGATTTTATTAATACATATTTATTTTAGAGTGAATATTCTATGGATAAATTATGTATATGCAAAGACAATAATGAATATAATATTCTTTTAGGGTTAATAGCTTTCCATTCCCACAACGTTAATTTAAAAAAATACTTAGAATAAAGAAATAATTATTAGATATATATACATTTATAGTTATACATAATTATTTATCCTATAAAATATTTTTTATTTATGTTTCTTAATTAATATTGATTTTATTAATACATATTTATTTTAGAATGAATATTCTATGGATAAATTATGTATATGCAAAGACAATAATGGATATAATATTCTTTTAGGGTTAATAGCTTTCCATTCCCACAAAGTTAATTTAAAAAAATACTTGGAATAAGGAAATAATTATTAGATATATATACATTTATAGTTATACATAATTATTTATCCTATAAAATATTTTTTATTTATGTTTGTGACAAACTATGACATTTAATATAAAATTTTTATAATAGGATTATTAAGGTTAAAGTTATTAATGATATATTAATTAATAAGATTAGGGTTATTAGAGTTAGAGTTAATGTATTAATTAATGATACATTAATTATTAATAGGGTTAGGGTTACTATTATAAATATTACATTACTATAATAAAAAGTGATTAATATTATATTATATTATTAATATTAGAAGTTAATTTAATATCAACCATTAACTATATATATATATATTTATTTATTTTTATACTAGGGGAATCGGTAACAACGGCAGTATCGTACTCGCGTGACACGGGGTCGAATCCTGCCGGCTGCCTTATAAACCCTAGGGAGAAACGCACAGCCNAGGGAGGCAGTCGGCAGCCCACACGTTCGACCACTACCTCAAGGTGTCCCCATGGCTCCAGGTAAAGCCCTCACGAGAATTGAACCTTGCCCAACGGTGAAAAACTCCTCACTTTCCACCATTGGATCCAACCCCTTTGGGCAACCATTAACTATATTAATAGTTATTAATAATTCATGATAATTAATATATTTATTATTAATATAAATTAGTAATTATTATTATTATTAGTGAATAGTAATAATAACTATAAATATTATGCCCGCACGGGTGTAATTGGCATGTGCCGTGTAAATGGGGGTAGAACCGTGAGAGTTGCCGATAAAATTTTGTTAATAATATTTTATTGATTGATCTAGTCATAACTAAGAGTCATTAATAATACCATTAAAAAAGTATTATTAATACTTTAAAAATTATTATACATAATACATTAATAATTTTAATTAATAATAATAATAATAATAATAATAATAATAATAATAGTTATTATTAATATATATAATTAACTATATTTTACAATGAGTACTTTAGGTATGTAACATACATACTCTTTATACACTAATTATTAATCAATATTAATAATTAAAGATGTATTAATAATATATCAATGGCAATGGTTATTAGGATTAAGGTTAATGTTATGGCCACATTAGGGTTAGGGTTATTAATTATGAGTATGGTTATTTGTATTGGGGTTTATTTTATAACAACAATAAAATTATTTGAATTCAATTTAAATAATAATAATAATTTAATTTTAATACATTAAATTGTAAATATATTTAATCCGGAAGAAACACTATAAATTTGTAAGTGTTTTAATCTTGAGAAAGATTGTAAATTATATATTTAGCTTTTTAAAATATTTATTAATAGAATACTACCAATAAATTATATTTTTAGTTTTGATATTTTGATATTTTTAGATTATATAAGTATTTGTTAAATCCTCATATACAAATTATAAAACAAGTTTATTTCCTTTAAATGTTCTTTAAAAAAATATAAATCATCATCGTATAAATCAAGTAGATTTGTTATCAATGTCCTTAGAATATCATAACTCATCATTTGTAAATTTCTTGATGATTTGCTATCAATGTTCTTATAACAAGTATAAATTAATAAATGATTTTCTATCAATGTTCTTAGAACAAGTATAAATCAAGTAGATTTACTATCAATATCCTTAGAAAAGTATAATTCGTCATATACAAAGTTCAAGATGATTTTGTATCGATGTTTTTAGAACAATTAAAAATCATCATCTATAAAGTTAAAGATGATTTTCTATCAATGTCCTTAGAACAAGTATGATTCTAAGTTTCCTTCAATGTAATATATCACATCATTTCAACATTCCTATCTTTATGAAAAAGGAAACACTTCATCATATTTTTTTTTTAAACTTGATCAAAACTTCATTTTTGTAATGTCTCAAACATAAATCAACCTTGCAATGTGAAAAACATAACCCGACCTTGCAATGTGATGAACAAAACCAAATGTTCTAACACGAGGAACATAGTAATGTTGCAATGTGATGAACATAGTAGCATCACAATATTACAAACATAGTAACATCACAATGTGGCGAACATTGCACAACCATAACAATTTGACGAACATAGCCCCGTTGTCGTAATATGATGAACATAGCCATATTCTCACGATGTGACAAACATGGTATTATCACTTGACAAACATAGTAACGTCTCAATGTGACGTTACATTTCCCTGTCATTGCATTGTGACAAACATAGCCCCATCGTCACATTGTGATGAACATAGTCATATTGTCGCAATGTGACAAACATAGCCTCATCATCAAAATATGATGAACATAGACTCATCATTGCAATGTGATGAAACCAACCTCATCACATTGTAACATTACAATGTGATGAACATTGCCCCATCATTGCAATGTGACAATCATAACCATGTTGTTGCAGTGTTACGAGCATAACCATATTGTCACAATGTGATGAACATGGTAGCATCACATGACAGACATAGTAATGTTCCAATGTGATGAACACTTCCCTAGGATCGCAATGTCAGGAACATATCTCCATTGTCACATTGTGATGAAAATAGCCATATTGTCGCAATGTGACGAACATAGCCTCATTGTCGTAATGTCATGAACATAGCCTCAACATCGCAATGTGACGAAAATAACAGCGTCATCCAAATGTGATTAACATAGCCATAATGTTGCATTGTGACAAACATGGTATTGTCACATTTTGACAAGCATAGCAACATCACAATTTGATGAACATACCCTGTCGTCGTAATGTGATGAGCATTGTCCTATCCTCACAATGTGATGAACATAGGCATATTTTCGCAATGTGACGAACTTAGCCTCATTGTCACAATGTGATGAACAATGCATCATCATCACAATGTGATGCAAATATCTTGATGTCATCATGTGAGACATTTTGAAATGTCACAATGTGTCAAATATAACCCATTGTCACAATGTGATGTATGCAACCTATTGTCGCATTGTGACAAACATAGCCCAATATTGCAAAGAGATGACCTATTTCAATGCAAAAATGTGTTTGTAATGTTTTAATTTCATTTTTTTATATGTTACATTTAATTCATTATATGTATGATGTGTTTATATTTATGTTGATTTTTTAATTACCTCTCATCCAACATAAATTATATGTGTTTCTGATGTGTTTAATTCATATATATATATTAAACACATCATAAACACATATAATTTATGTATATATATTGTATTTAATGATGTGTTTAATTCATTATATCTGGTAGCGTTGCATGACAAACATAGTAACGTCGCAATGTGATGAATATAGGCTCATCATCACAATGTGACGATAATATCCCCCTCGTCCTAATATGTCGAACATAGCCATAATGTTACATTCTAACAAACATGGTCTCGTCGCATTCTGACAAGCATAGCAATGTTGCAATTTGATGAACATACCGTTTGGTCGAATGTGACGAGCATTTCCCTGTAATCACAATGTGATGAACATAGTCATATTTTTGCAATGTGACGAACTTAGCCTCATCATCGCAACGTGATGAAAAATGCATCGCCATCGTGATTTGTTGCAAATATCCTCACGTCGTAATGTTATGTATGCAACCCATTGTCGCATTGTGACAAACATAGCCCAATATTGCAAAGAGATGACCATTTCTCAATGTTGCAATGTAACAAGCATAACCCACTACCAAAATGTGACAAACCTATTCCAACGCAATAATGTGTTTGTAATGTGTTTAACATGTGTTTAATTCATTTTTTTATATGTTGCATTTAATTCATTACACACACAAACGCACGTGTGTGAGTGTGTGTGTGTGTGTCTATGTGTGTGTGTGTGTGTGTGTTTATATTTATGTTGAACTTTTAATTACCTCTCATCCAACATAAATTATATGTGTTTAATTCATTATATATGTGTTTATTTCCCAACGTCACAGTGTGAAGAACATGACCCACTGTCGGACTATGAAAAACATATTCCAATGCCATAATGTTACAAACAAAATCCCTTTGTCATAATTTGATGATCATAACCTTATGATGTCATGTGACGAACATAAGTTAATGTCACAATATGATGAAGAAAGTTTGGTGATGTAATGTGTTGAACAAAACATGATCATCATTGCAATACGGTAGTGACATAGTAAACTATGGTTAAACATAATGAGTATGGCCAATCATAATCATATCCACATGGTCAACAAAGGTCATCCATGGGCATGATCAACCATTAAAAACCAAAGTCAACCAGGGTCATGGTCAACCACACTAAAGCATGGTGAAGTGGTCAACAAAGGTCATCCATGGGCATGATCAACCATAATAAACCACAATCAACCATGGTCATGGTCAACCACACTAAACCATGGTGAAGAAAAACCACGGTTAACCATAGTCAACCTTTCCTTCCCAAAGTCAACCAAGATCTACCAAAGTTAACCATTGTCATGGTCAACCATAGTCAACCATGGTCATTGTCAATTAATGTATTACTATATTAATACTTTAATAATGTATGACTACTTTGATAATGTATTTATTAATGTATTAATACTTTAATAATGCATTTATTAATGTATTAATACTTTATTAATGTATTACTATTTTTTAATGTATTATTAATGTATTGTTTTATCACCGTATTAATACTTTTTAAATGTATCCATACTTTAGTAATGTATTTATGTATAAATTAATTAAATTAATGCATTATACTATACATTAATGTATTAATGTCCTTCATGAGTTAGTGATATAACATTTTATACCCCCTATTTACATTTTTTTAGGAGAAATGAGCGATGAGCGAGCGATCTAGGGTTTGAGCCTGGTGCAAGGGCTGAGCGTTTCCATGGAGGTGCCAGGGGGTGGGGCGGCGGCCCCTCCTCCGCCGATCCCGGTCGAAGAGGCCTTTCGTGGGCTGGTCAATAGCAGAGGGAAAAAAACGGTTGCTCCTTTGATCCCGAAATTCATTAAAAAACTGGAGGAGATCCCGGAAATTGTATTACCAGAAGAAAGACCAATGAAGATCTCCCTGGCTCTGGCCCAACGAGGGATCGTGGGTCAATTTATGGGACTATGGCCGTCTTCCAAAACCACGGATGACTGGATCCAGCGGAACTGGAAACCAAACCTGGCTCATGGGGTTATTTGCTATCCGGTGGGACGTGGGTTTTTTGTGTTCGAATTTATCTCTGAAGAGGATCGGGATCTAATTTTCAGGAACGGTCCCTATTTTATGGGAACGCAGGGCCTTTATTTGAACAAATAGACAACGGACTTTGACCCCCTGGTGGACATGCCTAAAGAAGTGTCGGTGTGGGTCAGATTACCTAACCTCCCGATGCATTGTTGGGACTTTGAATCACTGCAAAGGATAGGGAATGGAGTTGGCAGGTACATCGACAGAGCTGACAATAGAGGGCAGTATAATTGTGCCAGAATATGTGTGGAAGTTGACCTGGAGGCAGGACTTCCTGAAGCAGTAAAGCTTTCGGTTGGAACGTGGACCCATTACCAGAAACTAGATTATGAGCATTTGCCCTTCAAATGCAGGAACTGTCAGGAGCATGGTCACTTTCAAAGGAACTGCCCTAAAAAGCAAATCATTGGTAAAGAGGATGCAGAAGGTTGGCAGAAAGTTAAGAGAGGGAAAAACTCATATAATGCCAGAGGAAAGGACAAAAGGAATCAGGAACCCCTAAAGGACGGTCAATCCTCACAAAAAGCTCAGGAAGGCCCACAAACGCACCCAGGCCCTGCAGATGGAACAGACGGAGATGAAGACCCTCCTTTGGTACCATCGGAACCAACCTCGCCCGCCAAGAGATCTAGCCCGGGCAAAGAATATATTAGTCTAAACTCGAATACGGATACGGAGATCCCGGAGGAGGAAGACGGAGAAGCAAGCAGTCCAAAAGGCACTCCGGAGCAGCCAAAGAGAGGTAGGAAGACCGAGAAGAAAAGAAGAGAAAAACAAGTTGTTAAGGAAGTGGCTCAAGGTACTCAGTACACACTCCATGAGATGGTGCACACCAGATCAGGGGCAAAGCCGGGGAAAACACCGGAAGGTGGGCTCCCTCCCCCTCCAAGTAAATAATGCAATACGTCTCCTGGAATTGCAGAGGACTAGGGAGTAAAATGAAAGAAGAAGCCTTGAAGGATCTAGTAAGGCTAGAAAGACCAGAAGTCCTCCTTATCCAGGAGACGAAGTTGGAGGAGGATGACCTCCTAAGGATAAGTCATTCATTTTGGAAGAAGGGCCCTGGAAGGGCAGTTAGCGCCAGAGGAGCCTCCGGGGGGTTAACAACCTTCTGGGATTCGACTAAGCTGGAGCTAGTTGAAGAATTCAACACCACTCACTGGATTTTCACCAAGCTGAATCACAAAGGATCTCATCACCAGGTAAGCCTCTTTAATTTGTATGTCCCCGCCTTAATCAATGAGAAGAAAGATTGTTGGGATTCTTTACATTTGTTTCTTAACAGTCACAATACCGAGAATTTAGTAGTGGCAGGGGACCTAAACGTCACCCTTTCGCTGGCTGAGAAGAAGGGGGGCTCTATTGTTCGAGACCCCTCCAAAGAATGGGTGGAAGATCTTATGTCAGAATGGGAGCTGGAGGATATCCCTCCAACAAATGGCAAATTTACCTGGTCAAATAAAAGATTAGGCCCTGGCCACATAGCCGCCAGAATTGACTGGTTCCTTATCCAGTCCTCCTTCCTTACAATCGGTTTGAGAGCCTCCTCTAAAGTTCTTCCTCATTACACTTCTGATCATAAACCCATATCCCTATCTCTTCGCCCTAGCGCTGCTCTAGGCCCCATTCCGTTCAAGTTTACCCCTTTATGGCAAGAACAAGACGACTTCCTCAACCTGGTTCATCACTCTTGGAAAGACCCTATTACTGGATCTCCATTCTATGTGTGGGAAGAAAAAATCAGACGCCTTAAATCCAATCTCAAATCGTGGGCCAAAAATTTGGTCTCGCCCCTGGAGGAAAGGAAACATGCTCAGGAAACCTTGGAATTCCATCAACAGGTTATGGAAGAGACTCATATCACCCAGGCCCTTCTCAGTCAGGAAGCCGAAATTCAAAGTAGGTTCCATAAAAGTTGCAGAGAAGAAGAGACCTACTGGAGAATGAAGTCCAGGGCGTTATGGCTACAGGAAGGCGATAAGAATACAACATTCTTCCATAAGCACACTCAATCAAGGATAAATTATAATTCCATCGAAGAAATCCATTGGCAGGACCAAGTCTACAGGGACGCACACAACATCAAGGAGGCCGCTCACTACTACTTTAAAAATCTGTATTCAGCCACAACAATGGAGGAAATGGACTTGCATGCTTATCCGCTAACAGAGGTACCCGATCTGGTTACGGAAGAAGAGAATGAGTGGATGAGTAGGCCGATCAGTGACAAGGAAATTAAAAAAGTTGTCTTCAGCATGCATCCAAACAAGGCTCCTGGGCCAGATGGTTACACAACTCGTTTTTATACTCATTGCTGGAATATCATCAAAAAAGACTTATGTAAGATGGTCAAGAAATCTCAGAACTGCAACAAATTGGGAGGCAGCACAAACTCTTCATTTTTAGCTCTCATTCCAAAAGAGAAGGGGGCAAAGAATTTTAATAGATTCAGACCAATATATCTCTGCAACACCGGGTACAAAATCATCACTAAGATAATAGCAAACAGGCTCAAGAAAATACTTCCAAAACTGATCCCGGAAAATCAGGGAGGCTTTGTTAGAGGGAGACAAATTCTCGATAATATAATTCTAGTTCAGGAAGCCATCCACACAAGCTGTAAAAAAAAGGAGAAAGGAATGGTGGTCAAATTGGATCTAGCCAATGCCTTTGACCGGGTCCGACATGATTTCTTGTTTGTAGTAATGAGGAAATTTGGGTTTACCCAAAATTTTATGGGGTGGATTAAGGCTTGCATCTCTGCTCTGTGGATCGCCCCCTTGATCAATGGGCGCCCTGCCAAGTTCTTCCAAGCCTCTCGGGGGCTCAGACAAGGTTGCCCGCTCTCCCCTATGCTCTATGTCTTACAAGCAGCTGTGCTAAGTTTCCAGCTGCAGAGTTGTCTCCTAAACAGAACCCTTCCTGGAATCAGAATTACCCCTTCAACTAACGAGGTAAGCCACGCTCAGTTTGCAGATGATACCCTTTTATTGGGCACTGCCAGCACTAAAACAACTCGGAACTTCAAGTCTGAACTCGACCTCTACAAAGCCTGCTCTGGAAGCGAAATCAATTACCACAAGAGCAAGATCTTTGGCTGGAATTGCACCCCTCGGGAACTGTAGCATTTAGGACGCATCCTTGACATGGAAGGCATTTCAGTTTGGGATAATTTCACTTACCTCGAGATTCCGATTTTCAAAGGCCGGGCTATGGTGGCGCATTGGCTGCCTTTGGTGGATAAGCTAAAGCACAAGATACAAGCGTGGGGGGCCAATTGGCTAACTAGAGCAGGCAAAGTCGTGCTGATGAATTCTGTAATCTCCAGCCTTCCTATTTACCAATGCTCGGTGCTGCTCGCCCCTAAAACAATTTCAAATAAAATCGATGTAATGTTGTGTAGATTCCTGTGGGAAGGAGGTAAGAATTGTGCGAGAAAACTTCATCTAATTAACTGGAACAAGGTCAAGAAATCAAAGTTGGAAGGGGGACTGAATATAAGAGACGTGGTTGTTCATAATCTTGCTATGGGAGGCAAATTGCTTTGGCGAATGATCACTGGAAAACGAACCTGGAGCAAGCAAATCCTCAGAATTTTTTTTCTTTCGAGGAGACAGAGATCGCTGCCTAGAGAGACCTCCCAAAGAAATGAAGGGTTCCCCAATCTTCTCCCTTTTCCATCAAGCTATGAATTTCTTCCAGCCAAATCTCACTTGGATCCCGGGAAACGGAGCAAAAATTAGTATCATGGAGGACTCCATTCTTGGAGACCAACCCCTCATAGGAGTCCAAGAAATTAAGCATATTGGGGATTGGCTCTTAGCCAACAATCGTAAGACTCTTTGGGACATCTCCCTCTGGAAAAGTGATACCCATCTTTCTTGGCAAGGCTGGAACTTGGGGTGCTATCCGGAGGAGCTCCATAAAGAAGCTATGACCCTTCTAGAGTATCTCCATGGGAAGGCTCCGATTAGTGCCAGGTTCAAAGACAAACGAGGCTGGGGTTCCCCCACAGGGAACTATACAGCTTCAGCAGGCTATAAGGCAGCCCTGCACATTCCTTGGGTCCCCCCAAACCCAGGGCCGTGGAAAGCAATCTGGAACTTTCCATCAATTCCCAAAGTTGATCATTTCGCTTGGACCTTGACTCACAACAACATCCTAACGTTCGATAATCTTAAGAAGAGGGGCTGGGAGGGCCCCTCCCGCTGTCCACTTTGCAGAGTTAAAGAATAAACCCCTGAGCATCTCCTCTTTGAGTGTGAGTTCTCAAAAGAAGTTTGGGGCCTCCTTATAGGTGTAGCCTGTCCAAATCTCCCCACCTCGGCTTCAGAATTTTTAAGCATCTGGAAGTCTTTATCCCCTTTCGACCTGAGAAAAAAGCATCTTCTCAAAATAGTGTGGATGTGGATTCCCAAATTCACTTGCTGGAAGATCTGGTTGGAAAGGAACAACAGGATTTTCAATGAAGTTGGAAGATTGCCCTCCCAGGTGGCAATCAAAGCCAGGACGATGATGGTAGAAGCCTTAAAATGCAAGGCCAACCTCAGGAACGCGACCCCACTCTCGGAGGAGGAAAGTAATTGGCTTAAGGAATTCAGCCAAGACTATTCTGGCACCAATCAAATTAAACCTCTGCAAATTCGGAAATGGGAGATAAGGATGGAGGAGCAGGAATTTCTACAGTGGAGGTCGTCGCTCAAAGAATGGTACCTATTCTTTGACAGGGCCTCGAAAGGCAACCCGGGACAGGCAGGAGGTGGGGGAGTCATTATGGACCCTTCCGGCAAAATTCATAAAGAGTATGCATGGGGTTTAGGCCATGCCTCAAACAACCAAGCGAAATTCCTTGCGCTTTGGCAAGGCCTCAACCAGGCGATAAATTTGGGAATCCAAACAATTAGGATCTTTGGAGACTCTAAGCAGGTAGTGGAAGCATTCAACACTAAAAAGACTCCTAAGGACAGTACTCTGGCTCAGTTGTACAGAAAATCTTATCTCCTCCTGTTGCAGTTCAAAGAATATCATTTGAGTCATGTGCTAAGATCCTTGAATGGGCAAGTTGACTTGCAAGCAAACAGTGGTTCACTTATGCGCAAAGGGCTCCTAAAGGTGAATGAAGAAACGTCCCTTCAATCCATCCCATAACCATTTTGGATCCCGTGCTCTGAAGATACACGTGAATTATATGAATGGTCGGACGAACTCCAGACCCATCATAGCGATGGGGGACGAGAGATCTAGCGCAAAGATTTGCAATCCGATTCGGATCGTGTGGAATCTCGAGGAGGAGGCATTGTTCCTCATTAAAATTGGAAGCCCCGACTGCATGTTCTCATCTTCAAACGAATTGCTGGGTTGGAATTTTCGTATTTTCCTGTGCTGGAATTGCTTCAGAGCGCCAGAAAAAATGGAATCTGCGTCCAAACCAGGTCTCACCCCGAAGGAGTGTATAGAGTTAATCAGGGCGAAGTTGGAGAGCATTAAGGCGTCCACATCTCAGAGTAAATGGGAGATGCTCACCATGGAAATGCAGGACATAAAGGATGACCTCTCAGACGAAATCCATACCGGACTGAAGGATGCGCCTAATCTGATGGGATACTTGGGAAAGAGACTCAGTAAGCTGGAACTTCAAGTGGAAGAGCTCACCAAGGCTCTAGGCAAGATTTCAGAAGCAACTGCTGAGGCTTCTTCCAATCATGGGTAATGAAGCAGCTCGGTGGAGAACTAGATCGCCTGAACCAGTAGTTATGAGGACTTCTAGCAGACCAGCTGGTAGTTTAAGCTCAAAGTTTAAGTAGTTGAGATTTTCGGCATGTAAATGTTGGGTTAAGTATGAATAGGCTCTCTGGCAAGAAGCTTGTAAACATAGCAGCAGCTCTGATTTTGAACATGTAAGGGTTGGCAGCCCCCTCTGCCGCTTACTAAATAAAGCCTCATAACCGATTTTGTTAAAAAAAAAAAAATGTATTAATGTCCTTCATAATGATGACCATAAGTGTAACACCCCTGTTTCCCCCAATTTGTAATTAATCATAGAATAGGAATTACCATGCTAATGCATGAGAAAAATGTAAATGTATTATTGTTTGAGTTGCCAATAACTGACTGTGGAGGTGAAGCCTTGAAAGTACTAGCAATGATATCACTAGAGGAAGAATGTGAAAACTATACAAGAGGGTTCATATATCAAATAACCCCAAATCTTCATGATAAGGATGACAAACCTCCTTCGAATCCCAAGGAAAGGAAAGCAGTCAATGAAGAAAGAACAGTTGTTGAATCACCAACCACTCCCTATGAATGGAAACATGGGTTGTCAACTCGAAGTACTGCAGGGACTTGCAGACCTGAGTTTCCTTTTGACAGAAGGAACATGATAGGTCGACGAAACCGTCCAAGGTAAGAGGGACACAGAGGAGAGGAGAAGGACACACGAGACGAGAACGGGATCTCACAAGGGAGAGGCGTCAAGCCCTCCAACGGATCACGAACAAAAGGCCATGAGCTTGATGCTGAAGAGCATATGAGAAACCTCGCCGAGGCCACAAACAAGTGAGAAAGCTTCGAGTTGCAGAAAACAGGACCCGAACAGAAACTAAAACAGAGAGAGAACCCTCGAGAAGAGTGAGAGTTCCCTGGTGATATCATGGCTTGGTACGGGGGTGGCCAGAGTGCTAATATTGAATACCTATGAGGCTATGGTCGAGTGGAAGGATGAACACCCATAGTCAGTTGGTTGGCGACAACCTGTAATAGATAAGTGATTTCTTACTCTGTGTAATTTAGCTGTAACTGGGCATGAATTTGGTTATGGAATTGTGCTTAATTTCTGAATGGATATACTGTGTCTCTTTCCTTACTGCTTGGTTGTATAATTAGGCCAGTAAGAGATTATATGGATAGGACATGATTGGTACTCGTAAATACTTGTGTCCTAAGGTGGCTTGAGTTAGATCCATGAACGGTGAGTTCGTCGACCTTAGGCATAGTCTCATGTACACATGCCAACCTTCCTAGTTGTCTAGAGTTCCTTGGAGGACGAATTATGTTAAGCTCGGGAGAGGTAGTGTAGTTATGCACAGGCTCCCTGCAAGGCAAGTAGAGACCGAGACTCACTAAATTCCTAGACTTGACGAATGAGCGCAAGGGGTGTGCGGAAGACTCTTCTAAGAGTCAAGCCCAGGAGAAAGAGCAGAAAACTCTTAATTCCTTCATAGCTGAGAAATATCAAGAGGGAAAACACTGTTTGTAAGTGCTGGCGAGACCCAATAGTCGGCTTGCAGTAGAAGATCGAAGGCTAAGACCTTTGAAGCGTCGAAATCTTCCGAGATTGGGAAGAAATCCAAAGCCTAGGAGGAAGATCAACAACAACCCTTAGATCAACTGTAGAGTGTGGATCTGGACCATTGAAATCCTACGTCTAGACACACAGGATAGTGCATAAGAGGAGAGGATCTGAACGAACGGTATAGAACCGTTAGATCTGGAGCGGGGACCGACAGTCGTTGGATCCAAAGATAGGCGCACGAAAGAAGTCTCGATATCACTTCAACCGTTGGATCGTTGGAGGATAGGTGAAAAACATCCGGAAGCCAACGGGGTTTTAGAACTTAGGCATATAAGGGTGGTGAAGAACGAGGATTTGCAATCACTGAAATCACGAGGTTTATTCTGGATCGTTGGATCCAGGGCGACACGTGGCAGAGATCTAACCCATTGGAGTTTCGACATCTGGGATACCTAAAAAGGAAAATCTATTGTACTCATCAATCGCGAAATCCTGACTTGTGAAACCCCGAAGTGAGTTTAGAGGATATATGGTTCGGAGTTTCGGCTCCCAGGAAACCTAAGTACGAGACCTCCTATCTTCGCATATCCCGAAATCCTGACTTGTGAAACCCCGAAGTGAGTTTAGAGGATATATGGTTCAGAGTTTTGGCTCCCGGGAAACCTAAGTGCGAGACCTCATGTCAGGGCATATCCCGAAATCCCGACTTGCAAGACCCTGAAATGATAATAGAGCGGATGAGATATGGTGTTTCGGTGTTTCGGCACCTAGGATATTTAAGGGCAAGTCTCTTGTACTCGCCAGTCCTGAAATCTCGACTTGCAAAACCCCGAAATGACATAGTGTGTCTAGAGTTTGGATGTTTCAGTGTTTTGGCACCCGGGAAACCCAAGGGTCAATTCCCTTGTACTCGTCGGTCGCGAAACCCCGAAATAATAATAGCATGGATAAGTCTTGATGTCTCGGTATTTCGGCACCCAGGATATCTAGAAGCAAGTCCCTGGTACATGCCAATCCTGAATTCCTGACTTGTGAAATCCCAATACGACTTAGCGCATGTAGATTTGGTTTTTTGGTGTTTCGGCACCCGGAAAACCGAAGGGTATGAACCCCTCGTCCTCTTCTACCGCGAAAACTCGGCACGCGAAACTCTAAAAGGTGGGATGCCAAGTTTTAATCTGAGGCATTGTTAGATGTGACAAACTATTGGTCCCTTTCGGATTTCGGCACTTCAAGAGACAAGAGAGCAAAGGAACACATGCATCGCAATTTTTCGAATCGCGAAAGCCGAAAACATCTCTCCGGTAAGGCCCGTGGTCATAGCCAACAATCATATGGGTAAGGATAAGGGATGGTAGGGTATGCATCATGCCCCATAGGAATTCGGGGATTCTGTTCCTCGGTGAAAGGAAGGAAAAAGCCGAAAAATATTAGTTCCCGTAGTGGGTGTGTGGCAAATTGGTATCAGAGCATGGTTACAACACTTGGCCTGCTTGGGCTCATGTACGAGCCGCGTAAGGAGATTTTGTTATCTGCATTTACTCCTTGAGGAGAAGGGATGCAGATTGAACCTGTGATTTTGGGATTTCTTGTTGAATTCCAGCAAAGGAATTATATTGTTCCTTTGTCAAAATGATAACTACTCTTATAGGAGTAGGAATGCACTGATCAGTATTACTGATAAGACCTGAGTGTGAATAAC